>QJOA01002341.1:0-21451 GCA_004155915.1 Monosporascus sp. CRB-9-2 | reverse complement strand
ATTAAACGTTTTTTTTTTTTTTTTTTGAAAAAAAGCGGTTTTATATAATAATAATAGACAACCTTTTATTATGAAATTAACTAAGTTAAGTATTTTTATTAACGAATTACTTTAATAATTCTTAATTTCTTTTATGAATATAATTTTTATTTTGTTATTTTACGGACGTTTTTAAAGATTTTTACGAAAGATAAAATAAAACCGGCGAAAATTAAAAAGGAAACGGTCTGCGTAAATATAGTTAAAAAAAATTTAATTCGAAAAGGATATTATTAAAATCGAATAAAATAAAACAAGGTTTCGCGAATCCAGATTTAGTATTGTCAAACGTTATAATAATTTAAAACGTATCGTAAAAACCGGCAAGGAAATCATGTTTGGTAATATAAATAGAATAATGTTATATTAAAATTTCGATATATTACGAATAAACGTATTTTAAAAAAAAGCAAAAAAATATCAAAAAAATTATAACCGATACGAAATATGTACGGCTATATAAAACGTAATAATATTGTTATTAACGTAATTTTTTGAATTTTATGGAATAATAATTTTCGTAATCGTCGAAAATAAAAAAACCTTTCGAATTTTTCGCCCGTATTTAAATATATTTATTATTTAATTTATTTATTATTTAATTATTACTATTTAATGCAATTATTAAATCGGTTATTAATAATAAATTATTATATTATTAAAATTTAAAATAATACTTTTCCGTTATAATAATAAATAACGGTATAACTTAACTTGAATAAGTAATAACTTAAATAATTATAATTTATTTTCCAATTTTTATTATATTTATTTAAATCTTTTACGTTTTTCGGTATTAATAATTAATATATCCGTTATTATAAAAAATCCTATTAAAAATGTAATTACGTCGAAATTATAAATATCCTTTTTTACGGTACCATATTTCGTAATTATAACTTCAATAAATTCGAATTATTTACGAAACATTTTTAAATTTTCGTATAAAACTAATTAATAATCCATTTTCCGATTTAAACGTAATTAAAACTTTTTGTACCGTTTAATAAAGTTCGACGCTTAATTAATTTCAGAGTGTTTTATAACGCGTTAAGTTAGTAATATATTGGCTATATTTTTAACGTATTAAAGTCGGGCAGGAAACGTTTATGTATTTAAGTTAAAAACTTTTTCGATAATGGATTTTTTTTCGGTTAACGTTAATTTTCGCAGTTAGGAAATAATATCGGCTTGGCCGTATTAACCGTAATATCGGGCTTTTAAAGTAAATTCGAAAATATTATATATAAAATGTAGTTTTTTAAAGTTTAATTTCTGGTTTTATTTTTTAGCTTAAATAGCTACCTTTATTTTAAATTCTTTTATAAAACGCTCTATATTATTGGTATTAAGAAATTAATAATTAAAAGTGGGTAGTTAAGATGTTAACAAAAACGGCTCGCAAGCTTGTTTAGCTCGTAAGCTTGTATAAAACGTTAGTAATATTAAAGTAATATATAAAGAATATTTAAATACGTTTTTTATTTAATTCTTTAAACGTTTAATTTTTAATATTTTCGTTTATTAATATTCCGATCGGTATATAAACCCTTACGGTTGTTTTATTTCGACTATTGTTTGGAGACCTTACCGCGCGGTTAAGTGTTAATAAATTTAATATTATCTTAATCGGAATTATTTTATTTAAAAGGATTTATAAAAGCCTCGTAAAAAGTCAAAAACATTATTTTACCGTTTAGTAATATATATAATTAATAGATTTAGGCCTAAATAATCTAAAAGGCCAATAATTTTTTTTGGTAATTAATTATATTATTTTTAATTTCGGCTTTTCTTATTATTTAAAAAAAGAGGTTTTTAAAATTTTATAATAATAGTTACGGCTATGTATAAGTTGTTAACTTATTCGATTATTATATTCGTTTTTAATATTCTATATTGTTATTTTAAACTTATAATGTTTTATTATTTTTTAATTTATTTATTTAGTTTTTTAATAAATTTCGAAACTTGTTTTAATATTTTGCGATATTTCCGTGAAAGATTAATTATAAGTTTATCGTTGTATATTTTTTAAATTTAACTAATATAACGTCTCATTTTCAAAACTTCCTTTTTTTTTAAAAAAAGGGTTATTTATTTAATTGCTGGAAATATAAATTCTAGAATTTATTTCGTTAAATCGTTAATATTTTATAAAAATGTCGTACTTCCGATTTTTATAAATATATGCCGTATAATTCTGGTTATGAGTTTATTTATTTTTGGTCGTCATTTTAAAAGTACTCGTTAGTTAATTTCTAAAATTAATTCCTTCGATCGTTTTTTTAAAAAAAAATAAGCTATTAATTTACTTTGAAAAATTAATTTATTTTTTTAAGTAAAAGATTATATCGGGTTTTATAAGTTTATTAAGTTATAGATGTAATTAATTAAAATCGATATAATTCAATTTTAAAAGCATATATTTTAAACTAAAATTCCGCTTTAAAGTAATTTTAATTTTTAAGTTTCTTATAAATAAATAAAAACGTCGATAATACGGTCGTTATTATGATTAATAAAGTGTATAAATAATTTTCATTAATATATAGCCTATATTGTTTTAATAATCAATTAATTAATTAATAATAATGCAAATTCAAAGAATAAAACTTTTAATTATTAAATATAAAAGACATTAATTATGTTATATTATATTATTAGTTACAAGTACTTTAAAGCGCGTACCGCACTTTAATGTAATCTAGTTACGTAATGTATATGTTCCGATCAGGGGGAGCCTTTCCGTATATAGAGTACATTCGCACTTTCTGCTAGCTAATATATAACGCATCCTATAAATGGAAAGGTCATCTACTGATCGACATATATATGTTCCGTGGTTAAACTACAAGAAAGCTAAACGTATCTTATAATATAACGTCTCAGATAAGCGAGCTTCGCGGATAAGCGAGTTGCGCGGTTTTTTAAGCTTTTTATTATCCAACTTTAATTATTTATTTCTTCACATTACTTTTATAAAACGGCTTATAAAAAAAGCTAAAATAAACTTAATTATTTAAGCTGAAAAAAAAATCTTAAACTTCTTATATTAAACTTGGTTGTATATTAAAATGAAGCAGGGTGCAAAGCCGGGAACATGGCTTGACCGATCAGTTAGTCAGCACCTACCATGTATTTCTAGCAGTTCTTTTCGCCGGGCGCAACCCCGAGATACTTACCATTTATCGCTTATAACTTTTGCTTGGATTAGTTTTAATATTATAATACAGTTTACATTACTTTTAATATCTTTTAAATTTTAAGCTTAATCGTAATACGCTTTTTAATTATACATATTTTAAAACCAAATTTTCCCGTTTTAATTTATTTGGTTGCTAATATAAAAAAACTAGCTTTAATTAGTTACCGAAGTAACTTATAATTGCCGATTGCTAAATAAAAAGGATAAGGTTTTAATTAAAAGTACGATTACGGTTACGATTACGATTATGTAAACTTGATAATAATTCGCAATAAAGAACCGACGATTACGATAATAATGTAACCTTTTTGCGGTTAATAAAAAAGTTATTATATTAATAATATACGATATTTTATTTCGAAATATAACTTTAATCGGAAAACGATAAAGGAATATAAACGTAAACGGTAACCGGTTTTAAAACGTAACTTGATTAATTAAGTTTTAAATTAATAACGTAATTAAAAAAACGATATATATTATATAACAGAAATTATGTAATAAAATAAAAAATGAGATTTAATTAATAAGTATTAATAAAATAAGTTTATATTATTAATAACGTAATTATTTAAATTTTAATTAATTAAAATAAAATAAAATAACGATATAATTAACGATATAAATCGAATTATAAATACAAGTAAAAAAAATAAGGTTATAAAATTATTTATTTTGCGTACGAAAAAGGATTATCGAAAAGAAATAATATTTTTTAAAAGGATATAAAAGTTAAAAAGAAATACCGTAAAATATATTTTAAACTTTTTTAGTATTAATCAGATAATATTTTATTTAACCATTATTAAGCGGTATTTTTTAGATTTGTTTTATTTGCTTTAAATATTACGGTATTTAGATTAATAATAAAGATATTAATAAGTAATTTAAAAAAAGGTACAATTTATATTAACGTTAAGAAATTCATAATTAAAGTTAACAGGTTAAAAAGTTAGAAACTTTAATTTGCTCGTTTATATAGGTTGCTTTCTTTTGTGGCACGTTATATAAAATATAATAATATCGTTAATTTTGTAATAATCCTCGAATTCTATTAAATAATAAGTTTTGTAACGGTCGAAAATAAAAAAACGTTTCGAACCTTTAAAACGCGTTTTAATATACTTATGGAAATATTTGATTTATTCTAAACTTAATTTATTTATTATCTAGCCGTTTTCGGTTACAATAATTTTTTAATCGGGTAAAAATAATAAACAAAAATAAGGTTTAACTTTACAAATTAACAGTTTATATTACTATAAACTATACCCGGTTTTTTTGTTAGGTTTATTTAAACTTTTTACGCTTTTTAGCATTAATAATAACTATATCGGCTACTATAAAAATCTTATTAAAAATGTAATTTCGTTAAAATTATAAATATGCTTTTTTACGATATCATATTTTATAATTATAACTTAATAAGCTTAAATTATTTACGAAATATCTTAAAACCTTTATATAAAACTTTTTAATAATTTATATTTCGATTTAAACGCGTTTTAAATCCTTTTCACCATTTAATAAAGTTAATTAATGAATCAATTTTAATTCGTATCGTAACGCATTAAATAAATAACAAATTCGCTATATTTCAATTATGTAAAAGCCGAACAAGAAATATTTGTATATTTAAATTAAGAATTCGTTCGAGAATTAATTTTGTTTTGGTCGATTTTAATGCCGCGAATTCAAAATAATATCGACTTAAATGCGTTTATTGTTATATCCTTTATATAATGTTATTTAGACGATTTAATATATAGAATTATATGTTACATAATTAAAATTCGGCGTTCGCTTTTTAACCTAAACGATTAGATTTATTTTTGTTTTTTTTATAAACCGTTCTATATTATTAGTATTAAGAAATAAATACTTAAAATTGAGTAATTAAAATGTGCTAAAATCTATTTACTTCGCTTATATATTCGGTTCGCTTATGTAATACGTTACCTTTAAAATTTATCGTTAAAATCTTTACTTACAGTTTATTACGTAAAGTTTAATATTTTTAACGTTCTATATATGCGAGCAGGATATACGAGCGAGCGAGACACTTTTAAACCTCTCGCAACAACAAATTCAAATAACTTAATAACAATATATCGTATTAATTTAAATTAATCGAATTCTTTTTTGATAGACGTATTTATAGCTTCTTTATAAATATACGTATCATGTCTGGGCTTGCCGTAAACGTTATATTTCCGGTTTTTAGTTTTAAATTTTTTTATAACGATTGCCTTTAGCCGTTATTAGCTGCATTTTTTTACCATCCCGTTTTTTTCGACTAGAAAAGTTTATCCCTTTTATATAATAAATATTCCTTTTTTTAAAAACCGTATATTTTTTGTCCTATAACGTTTATTTAAAATATAATGCGTTTTAGGTAATTAGGTAATTTTTTCCTCAAAAAAAAAACAATTTCGTATAAAAATAATAAATTACTTTTCATTAAAAGATTAACCGATTTAACTATATTTTATTTTAACGAATTACCTTATTAAATTTTAATTTTTTTTGTAAATAACGTTTTTATTTTATTATTTCCTTAATATTTTTAAAGATTTTCGCAGATAAGAAACGAATAAAACCGGTAAAGGGTGTGACGGCACTGGCAGCTGGGGCACGTCAGACCCCACTTTTGTACAGCTGATGGCAGCGCAGCCCTTGGCCTATTTAGGTCTGCCGCACAAGTGGCCATTCTCTTCCTTTTTCCTTTCTTTCTTCACCTTGGAATCTTTGTCTATAGCTTGCCAATAAACCAGCGTTCTGCTGCATACAATGGCCGTGACAAAGGGTAGCGAAAAGACGGTCGGCGTAAATATAAATAAAAAAACCTTTAATTCGGAAAAAACGTTATTAAAATCGAATAAAATAAAATCAGCTTTTACAAATTCAGATTCAATATTATCGGACGTTATAATAACTTGGAACGCGTCGTAAAAACCGACAAGAAAATCTTTTTTGGTAATAAAAATATAATAATATCGTATTAAGTTTTTGATATACCGTAAATAAACGTATTTTAAAATAAAAGAAATAAGATATATTAAAAGATTAAAATTAATACGAAAAATACGCGGGTATATAAAACGTAATAATATTATTATTAACGCAAAATTTTTTTAAATTTTATCGAATAATAACTTTCGTAATTATCAAAATAAAAAAACTTTTGGAATTTTTCGTACGCATTTAAATATATTTATTAAAGTATTAAATTTATTTAAAACTTAATTTATTTATTATCCAGCCGTTATTACTTAATATAATTTTCAATTGGTTTTTAATAATAAATTATCGCGATATTAATATTTAAAATAATTTTTCTCCCGTTATAATAACAAATAACGGTACAATTTAACTTTAAAAATTAACAGTTTAAATCATTATAACTTATTCTTTATTTCTTTATTACGTTTATTTAAGTTTTTTATCTTTTTCGGTATTAATAATTATTATGCTCGTTATTATAAGAAGTTTTATTAAAAATTTAATTTCGTTATAGTTATAAATATCCTTTTTTATAATACCGTATTTTATAATAATAATCCGAATAAGTTCGAACTATTTACGAAATGTTTTTAAATTTTCGGATAAAACCCGTTAATAATTAATTTTTCGATTTAAATATATTTAAAAAAACTTTAGCCGTTTAATAAAATTTAACGTTTAATTAACTTCGACGCGTTTTATAACGCGATAAGTAAATAATAAATTCGCTATATTTTTAACGTACTAAAACCGGATAAAAAACGTTTACGTATTTAAATCGAAAATTCGGTCGATAATAGATTTTTTTTCGGTCGGCGTTAATTTCTACGAATTGTAAATAATATCAGTTTAGACGTATCTGCCGCTAAAACGGTATACTAAAATAAAATACGAAACTTTATAAATAAAACTAAACTTTTTATAATTAAGTTTCGGGGGTTTTTTTTGTCTAAATAACTAGGTTTATTCTCGGGTTTTTTATAAAACGTTTTATAATATTAGTATTTAAAAATAAATAATTGAAGATAAGTAATTAAAATTGTTAAAAAGTGTCTTACTCGCTCGTATATCTCGTTCGCATTTGTGAAACGTTAATAAAGTTAATCCGAATTTCGAAAAAGAATATAGTAATTATAATTAAATTTAAACTTAATAACATAATATTTATTATTATAACTAAAATATAATTATATTAATAATAATATATAAATGATTATAATCGTTTTAAAAGAAATTATATTTAATAACATTTTATTGAAAAGTAACAAAACAAATATTTAGTTATAATATATTCGAACGAAAAATATAGTAATAAATGGCCTAATTAAATATTTATATAAAAACAGTTTTTAAAGTTTCGCAATGCCTTTAAATTAAAGCTAATATCCGATAATCGTATGTATAGAATGTTGGCGTCGTAATTACGTAATGTAATCCGAACCGAATAAAAAATTTGGTCGAAACGTTAATTAATTAAAAGTTAACTTAATAAAAATAAAAATGAAATAAAAAAAACAAAATTTAATTTCAAATTAATTAAGTAACGAAAATTATAGTTAGTTAAATAAATGGTTTAAACGCCGTAAAGCCCAGTAAATTACGGAGTTATATACTAGTATATAGCATAACTTTAAGCGGAAATGTTATAATAAAAGTTAAAGTCTTGGTAATAAATACAGTAACATATCTCCTTATTGGTATTATATATATAGGTCTTTTCCTCTACCTAGATAGATAGCTAGACTTACCTTAATACACGCTTATTATCCTGCTTATTTGAGCAATTACAATATGAAATAATAAAGGTTAATATAGCTGGATACCGCAAAAGTTATAGCAAATCCTAGAAAACCAAGGTATATATAACAGAATACATACGAATATTTCAATAACTTTACGTTTCCTTATAACAAAAATCGAATGTTTAGTCTCGCGTCATCTAGGGCAATTAATTAATATATAAATCATTATATACTAATATATATTTCAAGTGCGAAGTTAAAAAATCCGGTAGTTTTTCTTTAAAACGTTAAATTCTAGTCGTATATATCGGGCCCTTATGGATTATACGGGCCGTTAACAGCTGTATCAGAAAACTAAGGTGTGCCAAGCCTAGAAAAATTAAGGTGCGTTTAACATCACTCTTTAAAATCCCGGACGCTTCCTTCCACACAGACTCGATTGCGTCGCATATGTCGTCGGTCGACGAAGTCCAGGATTCTTGCAATTTCACAAGTCAATTCGAAAGCTTCTGCCGTATACGAGGTCGTCGTGCACTATAAACAGCGAGAGAAGTCCGGCTATTTTCTCGGAGAAACACCCTTTCTTCCAACGTTGTGGCCATATTCATCGACGCAATGCACCGTGTCTAGCTTCCCTGTCTCGCCAAGTCAATGGAGAGTAATCCGATAACGTCAAAACTTGGATTCAATACGCGGTTTTTCTAAACTAAGTTGACTATAATTCGATCTTTGCGAGTAAATGGAGAAGATGGAGACAAAGCAGGGTTAGGACCTTCATACCCAAATGATCCCATGCCAACTCGAACGTATCCCTCGTGCCCAGGGGAGCGCATTAACATGAGGAAATACGTCGTGGTGATATTCATTATACTTGCAGTAGAATCATTATCAATATATGGTCCACGAGTGACCGTTCTCCAGATTTCTAGAATCTCCAGGCATTCGATCTTGTTGTCAGGGAGCCGGAGGTCCTCGTCAAACCAGAACTGTGCACAGGAAGTAACCTGATCCTTGGGTACCATAACTCCCTTCAATCCCAGCTCGGCTTTGCGAACTTTGGAAGTCATTGGGGTATTCTCCCACTCGATATCTGGCGCGTTAATCACCCCCACTTTCACCACCTGCTGACGCCTGTCATCGCAGACAAGCTTAACAGGTACGTTAATCGATAACCAAGACCAAGACGGGACGTTCGGTAGATCATTTCTCGGGATCCTTTTTCCTGGAGAGCTGACCCTCCAAAGCAGGCCGTCAGGAATGCTGCTTCTCCACAGCCCGAGTAGTGGAGTGTCCCTGAAAAGGTCCTGGTATCTGCTCGTTACGCCGGCTAGGGCTGCCAGCCTATCCTTCATTTCTGTGAATTGGCGTCGTGAGAAGTTCTCAGTCACCAACTTCCATCTTTTGTACGGCCCTGCTCGTCTTTCTTCGGCGGACACCGTGTTCAGTTCTGAGAACGGCCGTGGGAGGTGTCTCTTGTCCAAGATCAACATTCCGTCCCCCGAGGTCATGTGGCTCCTGCACTCCCAAATCAATTGGGCTTTACTGAAATGAACGATTCTCCGAGACAATATGCCTTCTTGGAAGACCCAGCCTCGCTGGTTGAGCGGGCTGCGGTCTATCTGCGCCTCGATTTCAGCTCTGATTCCTTCCATGTAGGCATACGAAAGACGCCCGTTGAAACGAAGGGCGGCGGAGGACTTCCACGCAAAGAAATCTTGGTGGAGCCCTGCGCCACGTCCATGGAAGAGCCCGCCTTGACAATTGCTGGAATCCGTCGCCGCGAAGGTCAGTGCTGCATTTCCAAACACGGTCGCCATCTTCGCCGACTCGGACTGCCAATCGCGTTGGTCGCCTTGGATTATACAAAGAGCATCAATCCAGAGGTATCGGAATCCGAGCTTCCGGGCTGCCCAGATACTATGCTTAAAGGTCTTGGGCAAGGTCTCGTCGCCGATCAGAAGTTGATGTTGTCTAGCCTCGTAATTCTCTACTGTAGTTTTGATGGTAGACGTCTTGCCCCAGCAGTAGCTGAGGGCGACATATAAACCCAGTTCTTCTTGTTTGGAGACGTAAAGTCTAAATGACTGCACGTCAATCACTCTTGTGGGCAAAACTGGCGATATATTTTGGCAGTTAGCGTGTCGGTCGCAGTCGATCAGCCAATTTTTGATGGTCGATATGTCCTGTCGTCGGCCGGGCTCCTTGCCTCGACCACGACGCTGGACACCGCTGTGGCCGATATTCTCCAGGTCTAATAGTGTTTCACCGTCAGAGAGCTCACGTATTATATACAATGGAATGATGCTTACATTTAGATATAGACTTTTCAGGGGAAACTGCAATCACTTTGCCAAAACGAGTGTTTCCACCCAGGCCGGATTTGGGTTTTAGAAAGTGGAAGGGGAGTTGTGGAGAAAATGGGATAAAGCTGTCCAAGATTTCTACCTGAATTTGAGTCGAATCGAGTATAGCTTGCAGGCTTGGCCCCATGCTTTGGAGTCGTCCTGCTGATATGTACCCCATCGACACAGTAGTCGATCCTCTCAAGGACAGACGGATTAACCCACACAGCTGACAAGTAACAGCGCTGGCTTTCAGCTCTTGTGTGCTGGAGTAGTGCTTGAATGAGTTCCGATTCTGCCCTTTCCCAATGCTCTGGAGCAATTTCCTGCAAGTTCTGCACAGGTTGTTTGTTCCGGCCGGAGAGTTGTCGCGGGGGCGCGCCGGGCGCCCAGGCCAGTCCATGGCGGAGACCGACCTCGGCATCTTCGAGCCTTTGTTGTGAAGATGCGGTGTTGAATATGCATTCCCCATCTTGGGCAACCCGGAACAATATTCGACTAGGCTTTGCGAATATCTCTCTTTACAGCAATAGATAGGGCAGCTAATGGAAGAAGGCAGCGAATGCGCCCATGCGTCGATATTGAGGGGTAAGCAGAAGACCAGGAGGCAAATTGAAGTTCTGGTTAGTCAGCATCACCCCAAGCGACATCGAGCTCCCCTCCTGTCGAGAGTATTACAGGTTTATTTGATGCAAAATGCAAATTGCAAGGGCGCAAAAAAAAAAAAAAAAAAAAAAAAAAAATTCTCGGCAGAAAGATTATTAAAGCATGCACAGTGTATATTCAACAGTAGAAATGAAGAAAACCACGCCGTTTTTGTAACATCCGTATGTTGTCAATGTTGCCCCTGCGTTGCGTGTTGTGAAGGGTAAAGGAACCTTTCGGATCTCGGCATTGCTTATTGCTCCGAATCATTCTGGATCAACTTGGAGCATCAACCGCGTCGCTGCCGGTGCAGACCGCTCTTCCGGCATGCCCAATACTGGTGCACTGAAACGTATATATAGCTGCTCCCTTGCAGCAGTCACGCAAAGTATCACTAACTATCAGCACAAAGTATACCATATTTCTCGACTACAGCAGATTTAGTCTGGTTCAGAACATCACTTTTGATGTTGATGTAGCGGTGGAATATGGATATTTGGACTTTACGAAGCTCCAACTGTACGAGTACCTCTATTTTTAAAAGGTCGAAACCAATAACCACATAGGATTAGTAGCATATTGAAGATGTCACAGTTAGGCTGATCGCGAGGAAAGGTTGCATAGAGTATGAAAAGTGTAGATTGTTATGGATAATTTTTGCTCTAGGGAGCAGTAGCTAGAAAGCTTTATATATAGTATGGGAGCCCCGTAATAACGTTGTTATAAGGCGTCTAGGGCTTGATAATTAAATAAGTAACCTTTATTCTGTCATATACCTCTTAAATAAAAGGAAGATATTTTTTTAAATTTGCTTATTATAACTTTATATAATCCCGAAATAAATATGTTAATAAAAGAAAATAATATAGCTAAATATAAATATTAGATACAATAATAAAGAGGTAAACCGTATATATTTTAAGTAATTTAAAAACAAAGAATTTTACGGGTTTTTTTTTATCGCTTATAGCAATAGGTAATAAAAAATAGGTCCGCGTATTACGTACGCGTAACTTGTTTGCTAAATTATTAACGTTATAATATTTACTTTCCTTTTTCCTTTTTTCGTTTTAAATAATAAATTCGTAAATATTTTAAGTTAAGGAAAAATAATTGTAAAATTAACGTATACATTACAAATTATCCTTATTATTATTATTATTATTATTATTATTATTATTATTATTATTAAAAATAAATATTTTTCCTGCATTTTGCGCGTATATTACGTATATTGCAAGCTATTAGGTATATTAATAAGTAATCGCAACCACTATAATAATATTATTAATAATAACAACGTAAGTATACGTTACTTTTTGATGTTTTTGCGTAAGCTAATTAATAAGGTTTACAAAATACCTTTTTGCGCTTAACGTGCCGCGGCCGCTCGTACTTACGCAATGTATGCTGCGCGTACGTAATCCGCTGCCGCCGTAGCCGCCGCCGACGCCGCCGACGCTACTGCCGCTGCTGCCGACGTTACTCCGGAGCCCGAGCCCGAACCCGAAAAATCCCTTACGCCCGCGCCTGACGCCGCGCCCGAAACTTCCGCACGCCTTCCGCGTACGTACCTTACGCGTAACGCTCGCCGTACCGTGCCTTGCCTGGGCTGCCTACGTTTTGCGCTTACGGGCCGTTCGACGGGCAAATATTACGACGCCGCCGTCGGAAATTGCTGTTAACGCTATACCTTCGGGCATATTTGCATTCCGGTATACGTATTTTCCATATTCCTTAAAAGCTTTTTTTTTATTAACTATTAATTATAATCTTACCGTTATCCGTACCGTTACGGTACGTTTCGTAAAGGCGCTCGAAAATATTACTTTTTATCGTATATATATTTTTGTTTATTTCCGTTTTTACGTTTTAAGGAAAATATTAATTATAATTGCAAAAAGTAAACCACATTCGTACGGTAATTTATATATTCCTAAAAAAAAAAGAAAAAAATCGTATCGGTTACGTTTACCGGTAACCCTATTACGGTACGCGTATAAGTATTAACCTTAATAAAACAAATCTTTAATTTATTTTTATTTTAATAATAATAATAATAATAATAAAAAATTTTTTAATTAGTTAAAAAAAATTATTCCGGAATTTTAAATTTAATAAAATTTTAAATAATTTATTTATTCTTATAATTTCCCAAATTTATTTATCAAAAGTTTTATAAATTAAAAATCGATTTAAAATATTTAAATTATTATTTAAAAAAAGTTTTTATTAAACCGTTAATAAATATTTACGTAGTAAATAAATAAGTTACGTTAAATAATTTATAATTTTATTTTTAACGAAATTATATATTTTATATATTAACGTAACGTAATTAAATAATACCTTTTTTGTTTTTTTTTAATTATTAATTTAATCGTTTATTAATTATTATTAAAAAAAATTTAAATTTAATTTAATTTTAACTTTAAAATTCGAAATAAACGTTTAAAAGTTATAATTTTTTTGGCCGTATATTTTAATACGAATAATTTAACTTTTATTATAAAAATTATTATTATTATTTAATTAGTTATTTTTTATATAATCGTATTTTTATAAAAGATTATAATATAACTTTAAAAAATTATTACGCTTTAAAATTATTAATAAATAATACGTTTTCCGTAATTAATAAAGTTTAAATTTTATTATTTATATTTTTATATATAATTGCAAAAAAATATATATAATAAAAATAACGGATTACCTTATTAACGGTTTTAAAATATTTTATTAATAAATAAATTAAAAACTTTAACAATAAAAATATAACGAAAATTACGTTTAAGCGAATTATTATTATTATATATAAAATCAAATTTACGCGTTTTTAATAATTTTTAATTTATTTTTTAAAAATTATTTCGTTATTAAAATTTTATTTTTATTTTTAAAAGGATTCACGGTATATAAACGTTATTTGTTAACCTAAAACGAATAACGATTTTTTTAATATAGAAATTATATATTAAAATTATTTACTTTTTTAATTTATTACGGATTATCGGAATACCGAAAAATTAACTTAATTTATTTTGATTTTTAAATTCGTATATTTTTATAATTTAAAAATTAATTTACTAATTATAAATTAATAATTTAGGTAATAAAAAAACAATAAATTATTTACGAAAAATATAAAAATGAACGTATATTATTTATTATAAAATAAATACGGTTTTTTTTAAAAATAAAATAAATTTTAATTTTTATAAGGTAATAAAAAATTCCCGTTATTATAATAAAGGTAAATTTTTAAATTTATATAAAGCTTTTTCGAATTTTGTATATATATATTACTTTTTTTACAACCGTTTAAAAAAACGTAGGTTATTAAGATTTATCTTTTTCGAAAAACGTTTAAAAACGTTATTTTTATATCGTATTAATAGGTTTTAAAGTTTTATTTAGCAATTATAATTATTACCGTTTTAAAGGATTTAATTATAAACGTAATAACGTATATATTAATAATCGAATTTATTTTTTGGAAATCGTTATATATATAAATACGTAGTTTATAACGTTTTAATTAATTATTTTTATCGAATTTATATATAAATATTTATTTAAAAAGGATTAATTTAAATTTAATTTTTATAATCGGTATTTCTTTTTATATATTGCGTTCGGTAAACGCTTTAATTTTTTTTAAGCGTTTTCCTTAAAAGCGTTATTTAAAAAATGTTTTTCGAAATCTTTTTAATATTTCGGCGGTTTAAATTTTAGCTAATCCTTATAAATCTTGGCTTTATTAAGTGCAGCATTAAGCCGTTTAGCATGCTTTTATAACGTCTTTACCGTAATTATTATATAAAAGGTATATAATTTTTTATATCCTTATTCTGTTACATACTGCAGTAACGGAAACAGGTAAGTAATATCCTCCCAGTTTCGATTTAGGGCCAGGCATATTTTACTGCTCCCATAGATTACGGTAGCGTTTACTGAATGAGCGCCACCGTCTTCGGTATCATCAGGATTTTCTCGCTTCCGTAGCCTTTTATTTCTTCGAGTGGGTGTTTGCGGTTGCTTTCCCTTGCTCTTCTTGGACGTTTGCTGCGAGGCGCTTGAGATCTGTCTTATATTGTTCTTTCAGATTTGCGGCCTGCAGCTCCTTGGGTGCTTCGGGCGTAGGGCCACGTTGATCGAGATTAACATGGGAGTTTTGCCAAGCGGTTAAGGCTTCCGTATGTTGTCTTTAAAGTTGAGCGTTGGTTTCCGCGGTATATTCCTCGAGCGTAGGGAGCTTGCGAGCGCCCGTGGGGCGATTAACGTCAGGTGCATCTGGGTCGATAAGGTGCCAGATACCGCGTGAGAGAGCGTTGAAGCGTAGGGAGAGGAACCAGTTAGGGTAGCTGAAGCGATCTTTAAGGATTACATCCTTGGGAATGGGATTATCCGACATATTGAAGGTAATGAGGTGTTAAATCAGTAGATAAGAAGTTGCGATCAATTTAACCGTAGCTATCTTGCGCAGCTAGAGTACCGGGCTTATAACTGTTACAGTTAGGCTGATCGCGAGGAAAGGTTGTATAGAGTGTGAAAAGTGTAAATTGTCATGGATAGTTCTTGCTTTAGGGAGCAGTGGCTAGGAAGCTCTATATATAGTGTGGGAGCCCCGTAACAACGTTGTTGTGGGGCGTCTAGGGCTTGATGACTAAGCAAGTGACCCCTATTCTGCGACAGAAGAGTAGGACGTAAAATTTCCAATACGTTAGACATGTTCAAGATGTTAAGAAAAGGAAACTAATATACTCGATCCATTAAATAAATAAAACGCTTTGCTGCAGGATACCCTTTGGCGCCCAAAGACGGCTCTGAGGGAGGCGTGAATATGGCCTAATATTGGTCCCTATCTTAAGGTAAGGTACTTTAGCATTTCTACTTCAAGCCTTCACAGCAAGCAGAAACAATCCGTTATAACCTAAAGGACATATAAAAGGGGTGAATGTTACAAATAAGAAATGAAAGACCTAATTATCTATGCTTCGCTGTCGTCGTCTGAATTAGCCTTAATATAATCCCCATCATCATCATCTCCTTTGAGGTATAT
Organism: Monosporascus sp. CRB-9-2; assembly: GCA_004155915.1. Taxonomy (NCBI): domain Eukaryota; kingdom Fungi; phylum Ascomycota; class Sordariomycetes; order Xylariales; genus Monosporascus; species Monosporascus sp. CRB-9-2. The sequence continues at coordinate 5,410 of QJOA01002341.1, read as the reverse complement.
CGTAAATTGTTCATAAATGTGTTGGCGATGGCTTCAAAAATGGGTGGCGCGTTGAGGGGATGGGGCGTTGGTGGAGGGTCACCTTTATATGCTACATATCAAACAGTCATGCGATATCGTAAATCTATCAATCTATCGCTCTGAAATGGCACCAAATCCTAGCTCCGGCCCTTTTCCGGATCTCCTATACAAATAATGAGATTGTCGTTCGGTTGCCCCATGTTGATGGTAATAGGTTGGTCTAAGTTGTTGTCGTTGCCGATGACGGGATCATGGCTGCCCTCGGAGACTATGACCTCTGGAAAAAGATTCTCCGAAATAGTGAAGAATCTGGGCTCGGCGGCAGTCATTCGGGTTGTTGCAGAAAGCAATAAAAATATGGTAATAATGAGCCGTTTGTTACAAACCTAAGAATCCAAGTAAGAAAGGCCTGTTTTGGGGTCTAGTGTCGGTAAGCCGTACCTTGTCTCCCAGTAAAGCTCGGAACTACGGCTTGGCTTCCTTTAAGAGACCTAGGTGATCTAGGTGATCTGGACCAGATTAGGGTTTGTGTCAGATATAAGGGATATCAGTTATGTTGTTGTATTAGGCTAACTACGTATAGTGTATCATACGTGCAGCTTTTAGGTAGTTCAGCTACGGAACATATAAGATGGCACCTCCATCAACGCTCCACCCCATTAACGCGCCACCCCATAACCGCGTTACGTAACGATCCATTTACTAATTTTTTTCTTTATAAAAAGCATTTTAATAACGTTTTTTTTTAAAAAATTTGTTATTTATTTATTAAAATTTACATTTTCGAACGATATACAGTTTATAACTTAATTTTATACGGCATAAACGATTAGAAAAATAATACGTAAAAAAAAATTTATATTTAACTTTCAAAAGTAAGCAGGTTAATAAACGATATATATTACGCCGTGTTTAAAATATCACGACAAAAAATTCGATAAAAATTGTTAAAAGTGATTATAAATTTAAGAAAAAGTTTTAATTAATTAACTTATCGTATAAAGTTAATAGGTTATATATTATTTTATTTACAATTTTACTTATTTATATAACGGGGTTTAATTTATAACGATAATTTTCAACGTTAAGAAAAAGATTAAAAACCCCGATTTTTACGCCGTTATTTTAAAGTTAAAACTTTAAAAATAAAACGATTAATTATTGTTACAACCAAAGAACTTGGCCTATTGCTAGACGGTTGGGGGATATGTAGACATCTCCGATAAAGGGTCTTGGCTTACCTAACCGGCTCGAAAGAGTTTAATGGAAAAAATAGGGCTTGGCATTTCGAACTAATCGATTAAAGAAAGTAGCTCGACGGGCTCGACAAGATTCGATTATTATAAATAGATCGAACTAATTCGAATATTTTAAGTTAAATATATATATATATATATATATGTCTATTATTTTTAAGACTTAAATAATATCCATTTATAATAATAATGAATTATTTAAATTTTATTAAATTTTTACGATATTATTATAAATATAAACCGTATAATTAAATTTAAGAACTAAATAAATATATAACCGTTATACTTTATAAGTCTTTATAAAATAATACCATTAAATTTTAAATAATATTTAAAATAACGTTATTTAATAATTTTATAGAAAATTTAACCGATTTAAAAATAAAATTTAATAATTTAAATATTAATTGAAGGCCGAAATATAAATTATGACGATTACAGATATTAAAATTGAAAAATTTTATTTTTATAAAAAAAAAATTATATTTAAACGTTTTTTATTAAAACCAAAATATATTTCCGATTTTTAAAATTAAAAAATCCGTTAAATTAAATTTTTACCGTAATAATATATTTTATAAAAAAAGCCATAAACTAATTTAAAATTATTATGCAAAATTATTTAAAGATTTTCGAATATTATGTTAATTTCGAAAATAAATTTCGAAATAGTTTTATTAATTCGGTCGAAAAACGAAATATAATATAAATTTTTTTTAGTTATAATAAAAAATTTTACGTTGAATATATTGTAATATTTAAAAACTTAATTTTAAAACCGGATACGGAAACGATAAAAACGATATTATAATCGATATATTCTATAAAAACTTAAAAAAAAAATATATATTAACGACGAATTAAAAGAAGAAAACAGGATTCTAAGGTCTAATAAATATATTACCGAAGCCGTAAAAATAAATAACTAATAATTTAAGAAACGATAAAAATATTTTTTTATTTCGAAATTAAAACAGTTTAAAGTTAATTAAGGAAAAAAACGCGATTTAATTTTTATTTTTTACGAAATATAATTAAGATTTACAAAATTAAAAATTATTTAATTTAAAAAGAATTTAATTATTTAATATAATTACAGAAAATATATATATATTATACGATAATATAAAAATTAAAAATAATGACGATAATAAATTTTAATTTCCGAAAGTTAATAGCGGAAAGGAATTAATAGTAAAAAAATAATACATATAATTTACGTTCGATACCTTATATTAAAGATCTAATAAGGATTAAAAAAAGCCACAAAATTACTTTAAATAATAAAAGGTTTATTTTTATTAAGTTAATTTTTATCCAATAGTTCGAAAAGAGTAAAGAATAAAAAAAACTAGAAAAATATAATTTAAATTTCTATATATAATAAACCCAATAATGAAAAAAAGAATTAAATATGATTTAATTTCTTTTTAAAAGAAAATACCGGAAATAAAAGGAAAATTTATATTTAAAAAGATTTAATCGCTACAAAAAAGTTTACGTTATTAACTACGAACAATTTTAATACGGAATATATAAAGATTCTAAGAAATATATAATATAACGGATTATATAAATATAATCATAAAACTTCAATTTTAATAATTGAATAAATAACGACTTAAAAAACTAGAAATAATATTAATATTTGCGAAAAATAACGATATAAAACGAAATTAACAAATTAACAAGATTTAAAAGTTAGTTAAAAAGAAATTACATTATAAGAAACTTTTATTATTATTATAATTAATATAATTATCAAACGCAAAAAAAGCTAATTTAAAAGGACAATAAAAAATACCACTAAGAATAATTACGGATTTATAACTTGAATTAATATTTACTAAAAACCTAATAAAATAATACGTTATTTATGATTTTTTTTTTTTACGGAAACGAAACTTTAAAATTAAAATATACTATTAAAAGAAATTTAAAAGTAAGTTGCCAATTTAGATATTACGTCATAGCGACAAGATAGATATTTACAATAATTTTAAAAGTTAAACAAATAACGGTTAAAACGAATTATACAATTCGGAAATAATTTAAAAAATTAACGTTATTTAGAAAAAAGCTTTAAATTGAAAAAGAAAGAAATAAAGATAAATAGTAATATTTGAAAAAAAAACCTTTTATATACGATAGAAACGGTAAAAAAGAATTAATTATTATGTAAATATAAATTAAAACAAAAATAATATATTTAAATAATAAATTATACAATTATATAATTATATTAGTTTATTTCGTAAGTAATAAATAAATTTGATTTATTATAACGAAATAAAAGAATTTCTACGAAATTAGAAATATCGAAAACTAAATATTTAATTATAACCATAAATAAATTAAATACGAAATTAATTATTTTAAAATTTTCGTTAAAAAATAGATTATTAGTTTTTATATTATTTTAATAAAATATTACGATATAATTTTCGGATTATTATAATTAAAGTAATATAATCTAATTAACGATTAAAATATTAAATAAATATATTTTATTTTATTTTTTATTAATACGTAAAATAAAACAAAATATTTATATTCGATTAATAAGGCTAATAAATGTAGGTATAAAAATACGATAAAAACTTTATTATTTTTTTTAAAAAAAAGACGTAATAAATTAAGAATATACTAAAAGGATAAAGCGTATTATTATAAACCTTTAACCATAATTTCGAAAAATCAATAACAATTTATTAACCAAATTAAAAAAATTAACGAATGATGTAAGCGAACGGAATACATAAACGAAGCGAATAAATTTTGGCACATTTTAACCACCCAATTTTAATTATCTATTTTTTAATACCAATAATATAGAACGGCTTATGAAAAAAGTAAAAATAAACCTAACCGTTCAAATTAAAAAATCAACGCCGAAATTTAATTATATAATATTTAATTTTATATATTAAGTTGCTTAAATTACGTTATATAAACGATGTAATAATAAACACGTCCGAACCGACATTCTTTTAATTTGCGGAAATTAACGTTAACCGAAAAAGAAATCGATTATCGACTGAATTTTTAACTAAAATATATAAACGTTTCTTATCCGGTTTCAATATAGTAAAAATATAACGAATATATTACTTGCTTAACGTGTTATAATCTGTATCGGATTTAATTAGGTATTTAATTTTATTAAACGGTAAAAAAATTTAAAACGTATTTAAATCGAAAAATAAATCAGTAAAAGGTTTTATACGAAAATTTAAAAATATTTCGGAAATAATTTAAACTTATTTAATTTATAATGGTAAAATATAATATCGTAAAAACAAAATTAAATTTTAAATAAAATTAAGTTTTTAATAAAGCTTTGTATAATAACCGGCATAATTATTATTGATATTAAAAGACGTAAAAAACTTAGATAGGCTTAATTAAAATATCGCAAATAATTTATAATAACATAAGTTATTAATTTTTAAAGCTAGGCCTTACCTTTATTTATTATTCTTGCTGGAAAAAACTACCTTTCTCGCTGGTTCGCCGATAACCTATTTTTATCCGATTAAAGAATTGCTATTAACGAAAACGGCTGGATGATAAATAAATTGAGTTTAAAATAAATTAAATATTTCGATAAATATATTAAAACGCGTATTAAAAGTTCGAAACATTTCTTTATCCTTAACGGTTACAAAAATTATTGTTCGATCGAATTCGAAAATTATTGCAAAATTAACGATATTATTATGCTTTATATATTTGCTTATTTTTTTATTAGCTTTAAGCTTTTATCGTATTTTGTTTTTCCGTATTAAAACGAGCTTATTTGCTATATATCGAAAGTTTTATACGACGTTACGTTATTTATATCGCCAAAAAAGATTTTATCGCTGGTTTTTACAATATATTGAAAGGTGCCATAACGATTGATAATATTAAATCCGGATTCGCAACAACGTAATGTATTTTATTTGATTTTAATGGGGTTTTTTTTTTTAAATTAAAAGTTTTAATTATATTTATATCAACCGTTTCTTTACTTACTTTTATTAATTTCGTTATTTTCTTACTTGCGAAAACTTTTAAATATATTGTTAAAATAACTTGACGAGAACGTTATTTGCAAAAAAAGAAAAAAAAAAAAAAAAAAAAAAAATTTA
>QJOA01000658.1:0-35752 GCA_004155915.1 Monosporascus sp. CRB-9-2 | reverse complement strand
TTTTTTTTTTTTTTTTTTTTTTAATTTTTTACTTTATAACCGATATTTATAGTAAAGATTTTAAGGGGTTTTTTTATTTTTAAAGTTTTTAAATTTTGCATTTTAATTTGGGTTAATTTGATCGTTTCCGTATTTTTATAATTAAGTATCTTTAAAATTTTAGTAGCTATAAAAATTTTGAAAGCCTTTCCGAAATTTGGGCAGATTTCGATTAATTCGGACCAAATAATTTCAAACTTTTTTTCAAGTTTTTTTAGATTTTCTTCTTCCAGAATTTAATTATATGTTTATCGATTAACCCTTTATAAGTAAAGGTATTATCCGTTTAAGTAATATCGTTTGTTTAAAAACTATTAGTATTTATTTAAAAGGCGTTATTTATTTAAACGTTAATTTTTACATTATAAAATGCAGGTTTTTTAAATATTAAATTATTATCGTTAATTTCGTATTTAAAAAAATTTTTTTATACCTTTAAATTTTTATTTTTTATTTTTAAATCGTTTGGCTATTATAACGTTAGTAAATACCGTTGACTGATTAAAGTTATCGATTTTTAAGTTTCGGATTTTTTCCAGATAGCGGATATTTTTGCTTTCGACGGGGTCGCTTTATAACTATTCGCGTAAAGGTATCTTTTTATAAAACCGGTTTTTTTTATAATTAACGAAATAAGTTATATTAATTTCGGTTATTTTATTTTAATTAATATCGAATTTTTAGCGATTTAGTTGTAAAATTGTAATATATTTTTGAAGTTTAGTTAGATTAATAATATCCGGATTGGAGCTGGTTAATTAATTCTTACCGGCCCGGAAAATGTCGTTTTGCCGATTAAAGTATCGTATTTTTTCCTTAAATCGAGCAGGGAAGGCTAGTAAACCATGGATTTATTTTGAAATCTTCTTCCAAATTAGGATTTGTTATTTAATCGCCTAATTTTTTAAAACTTAAGGGAATTAAATTATGCTTAAAGTAATCTTATTTTTTAAGGTTTTAAGGAAAATGGTATAACCGTCGTTAGCAAATAAAATTAATTTTATGGTTTTTATATTAATAAATAGGCGGCATTTTTATATATTATATCCATTCTTTTAATAAAACCAATAAATACTTTAATTAAAATTTTTAAAACGTTTATTATAACATTGGTAACCGTTTTAATAACTTTTTCGATTTTGGTATTTATTTCGTTTATAATAAGGATTTAATTAATTAAATTTATCCGGCTGGAACCTAATTATAATAATCGCCGGGTTGGTACTATAATTATATGTTTAAAATGTTTTCTCTTTTAGCGAAACGTAGTATTATAATATTCGGGCTGCTTTTCGGTTTTTTATTTCGTTTTTAAAAGTTTCGAGATTTTAGATTTGTTAAGCTTAATTAATTTTTAATTTTTATAGCGCGTTCGTAGTTTCCGACATTTAATTAGTTCGATCCGATAATAATTATCGTAAACGGAAGCTTTTTTGTCGTTATTATCTGGGCTATTAAGCCGAGTAAAGCCGATCTTTATTTTTTTGCTTAATATTGAAACGGACGTTTTTATGTTATTATTTACGTCCATTATGTTTAAAAAATGTAACTTTATTTATGGCCTAGCTTTTAATTAATATAGAAGTTTTATTATAAGTTGTTACGTATAAGTTTTTAAATTACATATTCGAGTTATTAATAAATTTTTGGAAATAGCCGGTTAATAACTTTTTTAATAAGTTTTTAATATATTTATTTTTATTAGTTAATTACTTTTTTTGCTTGGTTTTTTTTAAGACGTTTCTTACTTTAACGGCATATTTTAAGTAATAGTTATAAACCTGATTAAGGTTATTTCGTTAAACTTGCTTAATTAAAGTCCTTAATTAACCTTTAGCAGTTCGAATCTTTTTTAAGTTTTATAATTTAAAAGTTTTTAAAACGATTTTAATTACGTATTTTACTTAGTTATTTTATTAATAACTGCTTTAATTCGGTCTTTATATTAATGCTATTAGTTTAAAATAATAATTCGGCAAATATTTTAAATTTCGGAAATTTATATTTTTTATATAATTAAAAAGAATTTTTAACTTAATCGATAATTTCGGTTCTTAAAAAGTAAAGATCCGGGTAAATTAATGGATTTGGCAAAATTATAAGAAACGAAAGTCTATTTATAATAAATATAGAGAAACCGTATTCGGGTTAATCGGTTTAACCAAAAGGTATAACGTTCGGTATAGGTATTATAAACTTTATAAATAACTTTTAAAATTCGTGCCTTTATAAAATCTTTTATTTTTTCGGTATTTTGATAATAATTTTAAGAATTATTTATATGTTTAAATTTTTAATAGGTTTTAAAAATTCGATCGGATTATTACCATTCCGGGGTTTAGCTTTATTAAGTTTACTATCGTAAAGGTTTTTTATTAATCGGTATTAAACGGTCATATTTAAGGTAAGGTTTTAATTTTTCGTAAAATTAAGGAAGTTTAGTATTAAAAGTAATCCGTATTATAATTAAATTTAAATAATAATTTTAAAAAGTTTCGATAAGTTTTTAAAAAACTTATTAAAACTTATTTTAAATTAATTAATGTTATTAATTTTTACATTATTTAGGTTATAAAATGTTGTTTTAACGGGTGTATATTTAGGCATAAGGTAGATAATTATTTGTAATAATTATCTTGGGTATATTTTCCTTTTTTGCCGGTCTTAAAAGGTAAGTAGCTTTTTTTTATTAATTTTTTAAATAACTTTATTTTGATTAATATTACGTTACTGGTTATTTAACTGTACCTTTTTTAATTTGTTAATTAATATTTTTACTGCTAATTTAAGCGTTATAATATTTAAGCTTAATAAAAAAAGTAAATTTTAAATAATACCGTTTAATAATAATCAAATAAAAGATTGCCCGATTAGCGTTAAAAAGGTTTAGAATATATTACGTAACGTTCTTTTTTTGATTCCTGTATCGTATTAAGGAACGTAATTTTTTTTGGGTATTTTCCTTTTTTATGCAAAATAATAGTTTTATAGCTTTAAATTTTTTTTTGTATTTGTTATTTTATTTATGTCGTTAACTTTGTTATTGCTGTATTTGTTTTAATTAGTTTAAATCCTAATAGTTACGTTATTAACGACGTAGTTTTGGCTTTTTTAGCCTTTGTTAATTAAATTTTATAATTTGTTTTGTTACGTAATTTTTCTGTTAATGCGTATGGTATTTTAAATTGTATAATCGGTTTAGAATTTGGGTGATTAGGCCAGGTTCCGATACCGGTTGTGGTCCGCGTTTATGTTTTTTTGCCGTTTTCCGAATAAAGTTGTGTTTTTAGGTAAGGTATCGTATTTAGTAAAAATTAAAAAAAATAAATGCTAAAGTATAAATTAATTTTCTTATCGGTTACCGATTAATTAATATTTATAAAATTTAAATGCCGCTAACGACTAAAGTTATTATTATTTAAAATGTTTTATTTAACGAAAAGGTTACTTTTTTAGGTAATATTAAAAATATAAAAATAACTTTTTTTTATATTACGGAAAATAAGTTGCAAAAATTATTTAAGAAGTAAAAATATTAAATTAAATTAATAATTACATAATTTATATATTTTTTAAAAAAATAAAGATTTAAACGCAATAATTTAGTTACCGTTTTGAAAGAAAATGATTTTTAAAGCGGTATAAACGTAAAACAAATATACTGAATAAAAAAAAGAATATTTTTATAAAATTAATTATTTTTATATAAACGCTATATTCTAATTATTTGCGTGATATAAATTATTACCGTTACCAGTATTTACCTTAATAATTATTCTTCTTATTACGCTAACGGAAAAAATAAAAATAATCTTAAGCTTTTATTATATTATTTAACTTAAAGTAACGGTAAAAAACGAAAGTATTTTACGGGTCGACTTATTTTTCTGTACGTTCCGTATTATAAACATATTACTAAAATTACTTATAAAATATAAAAAGCCGTATTTAATATAAAACAAATAATTTTTTTTATAAATTCGCGTAATAACCGGCTAATGAATTACGGAAATTTAAAAAGTTTAAAAACCTAAAATATGTGCCATTTTAATCGAAAAAATCTTATAATAATAATATATTCAGTATTTAGGTAATAGGGCCGGGTATATAGGTAAAACTTACCATTACCGTTATAAAATTATAAAAAGTTAAATATATATTTTTAAGGAAAATATTCAACAAAGCCGAAAAAGCGTATTATAAAGTTATATAACAAATGCCATTTTAAAAAGGTTATTAATTAATCTTTTGTTAAAAAAACAGATTTTAAGATATATATAAATATATATTTATATATTTAATAAATATCGTTAATTATAAAAATATTAAAGCCGTTTCGTAATATAAGGTAATTAATAATTTAAAAACGTTTATGGAAATATATATATATTTATATTCGTTAAAAAGTCATTTCAAATTTTAATCGTTATTAAGGTAAAATTTAATTTAAAATTTAAATAATATAATGTTATAAACGTTTTCGTTAACGCGAATCTATTCTACGTAAGAAAAATATTTTTAAATTATTTATACCGTAATAAAATATCTTAATTTAAAAAGGTATTATATAAATTAAAGCAATTATTTTTATTATAATAAAAATAATTTATTAATATTTTAAAAGATTTAAAGTTTACCCTAATTTTTTACGAACCTTATTATTTTATTAATAAAAAGGTATTCTTTTTTTCGTAAACGATATTATTACGGTACAGAGGTAAAAGAAACTGGGACCTCGTCGATCAGTTAATATAATAAATACAAAAACGGTATACCTTTAAAAAAATTAAAGACTTATAATGATTTTTCGATATTAAAAGAATTAAAAATAAATCGAATAAAAAATCTAGTTATTCCAATCCGAATTTAATAAGTTAATTAATCTATTTCCCAATAAAAGTTTAAATAACCTTTTAAAGATACCTATAATAAAAGTCGAACTTTTATTAAATTTTGCTTTAATTTCTTTAAGCTTTATTGATAAATACTAAAAAAAAAAAAAAAATTTATTTTATACGTTATAATTAATACGCAACCCGATATATCATTTATAATATCCAAATTCGTACGATTTAATCTAAATTTTAATAACGTATATTACAAAATAATAAATCGAATTATATTATACCTAAGGGGTATTAAAACGTTATAAAAATATTCCGAAGAATAATAATATAATAAATAAATAAGCAAAACATAATAAGTATTTTTATAACCGAAACGGAACTATTATTTTTACGTAAGTTATTAAAAAAAAACTTAATTAACTTCTAATAAATTAAAGAATTAAAAGTCGGCTTTAATATAAACCCGTTAAATATATAATACGATAATTAATAAATAATACTGTTAATTAACGGCGACGTAATTTTATTAAAAATGAAATTATAATATATAAATATTTATAATTATTAATTATAAAAAATAAAAAAAAAACTTTGTTAGAATAAATTATACATTTACGGATAATATAATAATTAGTAAATTAATTACACCATTTTTAAATTTTTTTTAAACATTTTAAAAATTAATTAAAATTAATACATATTATAAAAGTTTTAAATTAACGGAGAAAAGCTTTAAAAAACATTTAAACAAAAAGTTAATTAATTAAAAGGATTTAATCGTTAAAGAAGAAATAAAATAGATAATTATAGCTTTAAGAAGTAATAAAATATAACAATTAACGCTATAAATATTTTAAGATGTTAAGGGGGTATGTTAGCTAGCTGGGGGGTGCGTAACGCACCCCAGAAACGAAAAGGTTACCTACTGATCGGCATATACATGTTCCGTAGCTAAACTACTAAAAAGCTGAACGTGTCGGACAGCACACGCAGTTAGCCTAATACAACAACACAACTGATCTCCCCTATATCTGACAGCTATGGACTTAATCAATTATTAAACCTAGTCGTACGGTTTATATTAGCAATAGTATCGTAGGAATCTGAGCAATATGACGATAATTACGTATTGTAATAACAGAGAACCGTAGGTAATTTAGATAAGTAATTATTATTATAAGTTGATATTATTTAAGTTATAGAAATAATAAGCATATATATATTTGTTTAGGTTTAAAATATTCGAATTGTTTTGATTTATTTATAATGCTCGAATCTGGTAAAGCCCGACAATCCCGTTAAAATATTTCCTTTATTCGATTAATTTAAAACATTAAAATTTAAATTTCTATGTTAAACTCCTTTAAGCCGGTTGTATAAGTTAAAATCTTTTATCGAAAGTATTTATTTATTTTCCGATCGTTTAATAATCAGCTAAGTTTTTATATTATAATACGATTCTTTTCTTTTTGAAATTTCTGCTTTTAAAAATTAATATATTTATTATATTATTTTATAAAACATTTTTTATTATTATTTTATTTTATGATATAATTCTTATATTTAGATATATTAAAAAGTAACCATTTTATCGAAAACGTAATAATGTTTTAAGTTTGTCGCAACGAAATAACCTTTTTGGTTTTAATATACTTTTTAATCTTTTTGATTTTCGTTATAAGTTTGAAAACGAAATTTGTAAAGTTTACTTAGTTTTAGAAAATACCTTTATTATATTAAGTATATTAGTTTTTGTAACTCTTTTGATTTTTCCGAATTAAAATATTAAACATTAATAAAATAAAGACCGATTACAATTTTATGATATTTTATAAAAACGAACTTATTTAGGGCTTCCTAATAGCTTAACGAATTATTTGATTTTTTAAAATAATTACGAAATTAAAGAAATTTATTACGAACACGTAAAATTAAAATCTTATATTAAGGAATTTAAAATGCGAAAGTAATAAAAGAATTTAAGCATTTACAACGGAAGCAAAAATAGTTAAAAGTTAAGGTAATTATATTCGTATAAGTTACTTTTTTTGTCAACTAATTTGATAAAAACGAATTAGGTACCGTTAAATAGCGTAAATTAGAATTTTAATTTTGCCTCTTTCGGCGTTATTAATAAAAGTTTTTTAAACGGAGTTAGACGTTTATAAGGCTTTTTATAAGTCTTTAGGTGTTTTAGAAATTTAGGTAATTTGTTTTATTTAATTAGGAATTAAGCAAGTTTGTTTTATTTTCGAATATCCAATATTCTTTTGGTTTCGTAAATTGGTATTTTTTATAACTCTTTTTTCTTTCGCTTTATATTAACTATGATTATATTAGTTATTAACTTAAGTAGGAAGATATAAAAGCAGAATAAAGTTTAATTTTCGGTAATAATTTCAATTCGTAATTACTTTTTTAATCTTTTATAATAGTTTTTTATAAATTTATATATTTAAAATCGAATTTTGTATAAGTTTATTTAATGTAAATGTTTTATATAATTAAATTAAGAATTTGTTATTTCTAAAAGGTTAATCTTTTAAAAGATTTTTAATTATAATATTTATTTATTTAGTTACGTATAAACCTATATTTTTTTATTGTAATATCTAATTACTTTAGTTATTTTACTTTAAAACTATTTTAACGTTAATTTATTTTTTGTATAATGTTCGTAAATCCTTAATATAAATATATTATTGATATTTATTAGCGTTATTTACTTTTTTTATAATAGCTAATATTATAGGTTAGTTATATAATTGGCAATTTTTTATTTTACTTATATTGAGTCTAATTAAGGTAATAACGTAAATATATTTTTAATATTTAATTAATGTTTTTCGTTTAATCGTTTATTTACGGTTTAAATACGTTAAATAGCTTTTACGCAAAATCCGTAAATATTTAAAAAAAAAAGTATTTAAACAAAATATATATAAATCGTTCTATAGCGGTCTTTTCGTTATAAGGTAAAAAATAAAAATTTTCGTAGATCGATTAACCATTACGAAAATATTATCCTAATATATTTTTGTAATTAACTCTTTTAATAGAAAAGATTTAATAATAAAGGTCAATATAAAAGATTTTCATACTTGCTTTATAACTAGTAATAGTTAAAACTTTTTATAAGATTTGTATTGATATATTTTTGTTTTAAGGTAGTTATTTCATTATTATATTTCTTTTTACAGTTAACTTTATTTTAAAAAAAAAATTATTTTCGTTATTAACGTTTTAAGGTTTTAGAAATCTTCAAGTATTTATATAAATAATACTTATATATATTTCGTATTAGGTTTTTCTACAGTCTTTTTAATATTTAAATTTTGTTTCTTTATTAATTCTTATGTAAGTTATTGTTATATTATTATATATATTAATATATATTAATTTAAATTTGTTTTAACATAATAATTTATCGTTAATATAAATATTTTCAGCTATTTTGTCCAATATTATTTATTATATTTTGACTTTAAGTTTTTTGAAATTAGGTTATTTATTAAATAGATTTATCCTATTATTTTCCGATATTTTGCGATATATAATAACGAAATTGAATTTAAAAAGATATTTTACGTAACGTAATCATTTTCCGATTAACTTCGAATCGCAAAAGAATATATTATACTTTTGTCATGCGTAAATATTTTAATTTAATATATATATTTTTCAAAATAATATTCAAATTCTTTAAAAACGTCAATAATTAATAGGAGTTCTTTATCGTATATAAGATAATTTAGCTCGGCTTTATATAATTTGTAAAAATAAAAGGCGAGGCAAGGACGAATAAATTTAAGCCTTATTTCCAGGCTGAGCCAAATATACAGAAAATTATTATATAATATAATTTGCACGATAAATATTATACCTAATATTTTTAAATACGCTAATTAATTAATAATTTTACTTTTAAGATAAATTAATACTTCGGTTTTATAAAGTTTTACTTTAAAGCCGATTAATACGTAATTATTAATAAGCTTTAATCTTAGTAAACTTTATACCCGTTAGCTAATTCGGCGTATTTAAATAATATAATTTAAAAATTATTAAGCTTTATAGGATAAACTTTAAAAATAAATTTTAAAAATAAACTTTAAAAATAAACCTTAATAATAAACCTTAATTGCGTATAAAAGGTTAATATATTTTAAAACCTTCGCCAGTTTTACCGTTAAAAATATTAAATTTTAATTAAGAAAAAGTTTAAGAATTATAATTTTAATCGTTTTTATAAATTTTCGAATTACTTGAGATTTATATTACGTAAATCCGGATATACGATACCGATAATTTATAATTACGAAATTATTATTAAAATTATTTTATTAACGGTACAAAATTATCAAAAGATTACCGGACGAACTAAAATTATCGATATTACTAGCGATCTTAAAAATCTTTTTTAAAATAGTCGACTTTAATTTTTAGTTTTCGGCTACGATGTGATTAACCACAATAACAGTAATTAATATTCGTAAAGACATATGCCAAAAAGTATAACGATTATGGCGAAATTATTGGCAAAATTAAAAAAGGAAAATAATAATAGGCTTAAAGATTTCGAAGTTTAAATTTTAAAATAATGCAAACTGGAGAATTACGAACACTAGTTTGCCCGGCTGCTCCGGATTACAAAGACCGCTCAGAACCTCGACAAAAATCGACGCAGATAGGCGTTGTGAAAGGAATGGGTTTAGTGAAGCCTAGGAATTAAGGTAGCAATCTACCATTTTATCCATTTTTGTCTACACGGTCACGTCTCCTTTAGGGAGAAAATAAAAGGTAATAAAATAATTTTTTAATCGTTTTAATATTTAATAAATATTGTTAAAGTGTAAGCCGAAACGTCGATATTTGATATAAGTAATTGCTTTAAGTTATATATAATTAATATTAATTTATTAATTAAAGCGGTTTTAATTTGTTAAAAAACTTTTTATTTTCTTAGTATTTATTTAAAATACCCCCCCCTTTTTTTTAATAAAGTTTATTAACGGTATAACTATTTTGTTAAAGTTCCGTATAAATATTTTATAACAATTAACAAATTCAAAAATATTTATACCTTTTTTCTCTTAATAAGTTATATTTATTTTCAAATTATTAGAAACTTTTTAAAGTTTATTTTAATATCTTTCGTAGTAATAATATATTTTAAATATTGTAATTTTTTACGTATAAAAAGTATTTGTTTTGGCCTTAATTATAACATTAACGTTTTATAATATTTATATAACTTTATAAATATATTTTATATACTTTTTGTTATTTCGAATAGATTAAAATGTCGTCCGGGTAATATATAACGAAAATATCCCAATATTTTCGTAATACAGAATTAATTCTTCGTTAAAAAGTTCCCGGTACGTTCGTAAGTTTAAAAAATATAATAAAATATTCAAAAGGTCCGTATTTAATCCTAAACATTGTTTTTTATTCGTTATCTAATTCAACTCGTCTTTAGTTATATTTTTCCTTTAAGTTCACAAATATAAATTATTTAACTCCGTATAAATGATCTTTTATTTCGGTATTTAATAATAATAAAGCTCTATTTTTAATAATATTATCATTAAATTATATATAATCGATAATAAATTCTAAATTCTTATATTTTCTTAAGACGAAAAGTATAAAGTATTTTATTAATAGTTTAGAACATTATATATAACCTTTACCTTCCTTTTTTCGAAATAATAACGTAATACTTTTAATTCTATTAATTTAGGTTATAATGAAGGTAAAAAATAATCGTTTTGTTATTTTTAAAAATTATTCTGTAGTATTATTTATTATCAAGTAATACTTTCATTTTAAACTTTTTTAAATAATTGTTTATATTTATAATATTTTGGCAACACTTTAATTATTTATATTGGTAATTTTTGTTTTTTAATAATAAGTTATTATTTATTCGCCGGAATTATACTTTATAGTTTATAATAGTATACCGTATTTTTTTTTGATATACTTTTTATTTGTCACATATTTTATTCTTTTAAGTTATAAAATTTATATCGTATTTTTATATTTATATTTATTAACTTTATTAATCGAATATTAAAGTGTCGTATCGTTTTATATCTTAATAGAAAACAAACGAAATTTATTCAGTGAACTTTTTAACCGACAATTAAATGATATTGCTTTAACCATAATAATTCGAAAATTATGTTTTAATTTTTTATTAAAATAATATCGAAATTAATAATTTAATTTCTTTTTTTTTGCCGAAAGTTGTAAACTAACTAATTTTACGTTTAAGCTATTCGTTATCGTAATTAAATATTTAATTTTCTGCATTTTCGACTTCGTAAAAATTTTTTTTATTTCGTTATAATAATTATAATTTATTTATTACTTTTAAACCGATATAATTTCCTTATATATTTCCGTAATGCATTATTACGATATGTCTTTTTTTAATTTAAATTATATTATAGTTAATTTCTTTTTACCGATTTTATTACGGATAAAGCCCTTATAAAATATTATTATTTACCTTAATTTCTTTTGCCAATCTGCGACTTTTATATAAGTAACATAAATTTTTTGGATTATTTTCTAATTTCATAATTTGGTTAAAAATTATTCGTTTAATTTTTGTAATTGTTATAAATAATTATCCTCTTGGCGTAACGTAATTTACAAATAAGCAATTTACTTTTAAAAGTTTTCCTTAATAACACATTTTGATTTTCAAATTTTGTTTCCGTAAAAAAAAGAATGATTAAATTTTTTTGTAAAGGGCGCATCGTTTTATTAGCTTTTCGATAAACGTTAATTAAAATTATGAATCCCCAATTATTTTCTGACAATTTTCTTTTATTACTCTTTAAATTACTTTTCTTTACGTTTAATAAGTATATTAATTTTAACAATAAAAAGTGTTTATTACAAGGTAATTCTTTTATCCTAGTTAATTTCAAAATGTTATTAATTTGTCTGTTTCGTTTTAAGTTATCACTTTTGCAAATATCGGTACTATTTTTAATTTTTCGAATTATTCTTTAATTAATTATTAATATTAAAGCTTTATTGCTATATTTGCATAATTTGTCGTACGATATATTCTTAATAGCCTTTGTAAGTTCCGTATTAAGGTCGTTTATATTTAACAGTAGAAAGCTTTCCGTACCGATCGCGCTCTTTTAAACATAAATTTTCGTTTTATTCTTAATATTTTTGTTTAACCCTTAAATATTACCTAATTGTTTTTTTTGTTATATTTATAATCAAAATAATCATTTATATTTTTTAACTTCCTTTTATTTTTTATTCTTTTAAAATTACTTTATAACGGTGAGCTTAATTAATTTTTTTTTTAATTGTTGTCGAAAATCACTTTTTAATTTCATTTAATCCTTATTATATTTTTAGTAAAAGGTTATAATTATTTTGAATACGAATTAGGTAAATTAAATTTTTATTATTAATATTTTTTGATATTAATTTTCGAACCGGGAATTTATTATACTAATTGCTTTTAACTTTTACATTATCGTATAATATATCCTTTTTTTCCGTAATTATAGCAGGTAATTAAGCTGTTTTTAAACTGGATAATTTTCAACAATATAAGTTCAGATAAGTGCCGTAAAAATTGAAAATAAGTTACGTTTCCCGTTTTAATTAACATTAAAATTGTAATGGGGCTGCGTTAAGCCCCATTATGGCACCGAACTTGCGTTAGTGCCAAGTCTTTAGGAACACGCTGGATTAGCGCCGCGTTATATATTTTTGTACATAACTTATATTTTTAATTTTTCTTTTTTTGCTTTTTGGTTAAAAAATAAAACCTTTTTAGACTACTTTTTGTAAATCGTTTAAGTTTAGCTTTTCAAATATTTTCTAACTTATAATTAGCAAAATAAAAAACGTTAGAAATTAAATAAAAAACTTTCGAATGGTTTTTTCGGCACCTATTAAAGGACTTTTACGAACCCGGAAATATAAAGGATATTAAGCGCGATAATAAAAACCTTAACCTTTTTACTAACGATTATGAAGTAATATATAAACGTTTAAGTTAAAAGAAAATAAACATAAAAGTTTTTTAATTTAAAATATACATAAAAAGGTAATATATTATTCATAAAAAATTAAATAACGTAATTAGGTAACTTAAACAAGATTAATTACGTAACAAAGGATTTTTAATCTATTATAATCCCAGAAAATAACTATCTAAATAAACCTTTTACGTTTTCGATAAAGTAATAATTATAAATTTAACCGATTTTTACTTGCGAAGTATTTTAAGTAGCCGAATGAATATTAAAAATTAAGCGAGAATTATTACTTTAATTAAAAAATTTAATATGATTTCAAAGAAGTTTCCCGGTTAGTACGTTTTTATAAGTTATAAATTAAAAATAAACGTTATTATCGTAAAATAAATTCGAAAATATTATTAGGTTATATACGAAAGGTTAAAAAATAATATATAACGTATAATTATTATATATTATATTATTAAAGGCTTAAACGGTAAATATAACTGTATAACCTTTTGTTAAACGTTATAGGAGTAATATAATAACCGGTATCGAAAGGAAAAGGTTACCGAACGATTTAAAAGTTTAAAGTAAACCGATAAGGCAAAGTTTTCGTTTTTTTATCCGGTATTGGAAAGGACGTTAACCGACGAAAAAAAGTATTTTGTAATTTATAAAGATGAAATTTACGTTTTTAAAAAAAGCTTTAAATAAAAAGCTTATTTAAATATTAATTCTTTTAAATTTTCCCGAAAATTATAACGCTTAAATAAATAAGGTTATAAAGATTGCCGGGCGCCTTAAAGAAATAACGCGAAAAAAGAAGATTAACGGTTATTTAGTTACTTTTAATAATCATAAAGGAATTATAACCGACTTAAAGAGTAATATAAAGATATTAGAAATTTCGATTATGGGTTAATAAAAATAGGGGGGTTAAATTTCGTTTTTTACGCCTAAATGATGCGCGTAATAAGTTTCCTAAAAAAAAGGGACGTCCGTAAGGCGAAAGGTTTATATTTATAATACGGTCGTTTTAATTATAAAACGAATTATTTTCCGTTTTTGCCGGCGAAAAAACCGTTAAGCAAAATTAATTTTTTAAAGGCTTTAAATATCGAAAAATCCGGGTAGGAGACTAAAAAGGGAAAAAAGTAATTTCCGAATATCGTTATGTTCAGAAGCAAAAGGCGATTTAAGTAAAAGTAAATATTACGAAATAAAGTATGGGCGGTATTGTATTTATTATCGATATTTATATTCATTAAAAAAATTTTATCAGAATATTTATTAATTAAAAGTACAAATGTTTTATTGTAATAAGTAACAAATTTGCGTAATGTTTAGATTTGCCGCGTATTTTAATTAAAATATGCGGATTAATAAAAATGTTCGAAAAAAAAGCCGATTTTAGTAAAAGAAAATTACGGAAATAATATATATAAAGATAAACGTTAACGAGTTTAAGGTTAAAACTTTCGCGTATATTATCAGTAACTTAAATTATTTCTTAATAATAAAAAAGGTTTAAGTAAAGCGTTACGATATTGCTTATTATGCAAAGAAATATCTTTTAATAATAAAAATTATAAATTATTTAAAGGTTTACGAAAAAGGGTACGAAAAGTTTCAAAACCGTTTAAAAATAATTCGTAAAACGAAAATAATTTTAATAGCCGTATTCGAAACGGAGTTCCGACATATAAAAAGATTAAAAAGGATTTAGTTAAAAGTTTAGTTGTTTTTGACTACGTTAACCGATATTAATAAAATGTTAATATTTAAAAAAAGCTTTTAATAAATAAAAAGTCTTTATTTAAAGTAAAAACGTTTCGGAAGTTTTTTGATAAAAAGTTAAAAAAACGTTTCGTTGTTATATTGTTCCGGAGTTAATTACGAATCATAAATATGACTTATTTAAGGGGGGTAAAAAATGTTAATATTATAGGGACTTTTATATAATATATTCCGTAATAAATTATTAATCTTAAAAAAAACTTTAACGGAGTTTTAAGATAAAGAGTATATCTATATAAGTAATTTGTTAATAAGGGCCCCGGTCTCATTCGTGTGAAAACCGGAAGAAAAATTACATTTTTACTACGATTATCGGGCGTTAAATAAGATAACCGAAAGAAACCGTTACTTTTTACCGTTAGTTTTGAAAATTTTAAAAATATTATTTTATATAAAATGGCTTATAAAAATGGACGTCCAAATAACGATTTATAAAATTAGGATTATGGAAAAAAATAAATAAAAACCCGTGTTTCGAATACGTTTCGGGTTATTCCAATAGTTAATAATATTATTCGGATTATACGGTATTTCCGTAACATTTTAACGTTACGTAAACGGGGTATTAAGAAAATTTTTTAACGTTTTGTATTTTACGTATATAAACGATATTATTATTTATTTTTTAAGATTTAAAAGGAATTATATATAAAAAGTAAAGAAATCTTTAAACCCATTAAAAAAGGTGGGCGTTAATTTCGATATATTTAAATATAAGTTCGCCGTTAAACTAACGAAAAATTTGAAATTTATTATAAAAGTTAGACTAAAAATATATATATATTTTAAAGAACTACGTACGATTTATAGATAAAAGGTGTTTGAATTATGTAAAAGAAATAAGGAATTTTTTAAAGTTCTTTAACTTTTATTGCAAGTTTATATTTGTTATACGGAATTAATGTCCTGTTTAATTGCTTTAACCCGAAAAGGAATTCCGTTCCGTTAAAAAAAGATGAAAAAAGGCGTTTAAATAATTTAAAAACGTTTTTATAACGGAATCGGTTTTTATGTAATAAAACCTTAAAAGGTTTACGATTATAAAAGAGGATGATTTAAAGTATGTGTGCGGAAAGTATTTATTTTAAGTTAATAAATAAAAAATATTAAGCTGAATTATTGATTATTTAAGGAAATTAAATGTTGTCGAATATAATTATAAAATATACGGTAAAATTCTTTTAATAATAATTAATTACTTTAAGACTTAAGATATGAAATTACGTAACGTAATAATATTATTTAAAGTAATTATTAATTATAAAAATTTAAAATATTTTATAATTATAAACAGGTTAAACGAATGTAAAATAAGGTAATTTAAAGAACTTTTATAGTTTAATTTTTATTTAAAGTTCTGCGCTGGCCGTTTAAATATCCGAACCGATACGTTTTTACGCAAAAAACAAAATATGCTTACGGAAAATTTTCATAATAAAAAAGACGGTAAAAAGGTTTTAATTATTAACGGATAAATAATTTTTTTCGTTACTTACGAAAAGCGAAAACCGCGTAAACGGGCCGTTAGCGGTTAATAATATAAATACGAAAAGGAAAAAGCTTTGCCGGGAAATATAATATTTTAATATTATAAAAATCTGTAAGCAGTTTAAGATATAACGTTAAAATACGACAAAAGTTATATCTATATCGTTTAAGCTATCGTCGAAAAAAGACGTACTTTCCTAGGCAAATTAAAGTTTATAATATTTATTACGGAATATTTATTAAATAATGAAGGTTTTTTCTAGTGCCGTAATCGCTTATAAAATCTAAATTCAAAGCCGTTTAGGACGGCCTTAATCCAAAATATATATAATTCTTACATAATAAGATATTCAAGTAAAAAAGGTATGATAACGATATTTATAAAAAACTTTTTTTAATTAAAAATATATCGTATAGTTGGGTAGTTTTATAAAGATTACGACGTATACGGTTATAAAAGCGTATAGAAAAATAAGAAAAAAAAGTTATTAAAATTATTACCAATCCTCGAACGGTTTTATAACGAACTATCGATAACTTTTATAACCGATTTATTAACCGTTTTCGAATACGACTTATACTTTTTAATAATTATAATAAACCGATTATTTAAGTTAATTACTTTAAAAGTAATTTTTATAATGAACGCAGAAATTTACATAAAGGTATTGGTAAAGGCGTATTAAAGGTTTTAAGCGTTTTTTCGAATTATTATAAACGATAAAAAACGTAATTAAATAAAAAAGTTTTGAAAAAGGATTTATAAATTAATAAGGATAAAATAACGTTTATTTACCGCATTTTATCCGGAAATTAACGGCGTTACGAAAAAACTAAATCAAAAAATGAATTTATTTATAAATTTTTATAACGTATATATAATAAAAATTAAAAAAAGATTTTTAACGTATTGTCTGCAATTAATAACCGTAATATAACTTTAATAAAATTAAACCTAATATTTTTTTTTACGGATATTACGCCGACTTAATTCCGTAAATAAAAAGTAATTCGGTACTTAAAAAAGATTCGTAGGCGTAAATAGAAGTATTCGTTAAAGCATATCAGAAAAACCCCGAATTTACGTAAATAGTTATAATAGCTACTTATTAAACGTAAAAGAAAATAACGAATAAATATCGTTTTTTTATAAATAAATATAAATTAACGATATAATAGAATTATTTTCTAAAATTATTGTTAGTTTATAACCAACGAAAAAATTAAAGTAGCTTTATATCAAATACCGGGTAATTAAAGTAATAAACTTATATATAATAAAACTAAATATTTTCAAAAAAAGTTTTATAACTATTTTACGTAAATTTATTAAAGCGCGTAAATATAAATCGCTTACTATTTTAAATTAACGTAAATATCCGGCCCTTTCCGATAATAACGGAAAAAAAAGAGTAACCAAAATATGCGGTAAAACGAAGTTTATAAATTAGGACCAAAAAAATGAAAAAAAAGTTTTTAAAAAAAAGGTTTAATTAAGTAAAAGAATTTCGCGGAATTTTTTAAAACCCGTTCGAAAAGTTTGGGGAAATAAAGGCCGCGAAAGATTTCGAAAAAAAGATTTCTTATAATTAACGATAAACCTTAAATATAACGTACTAGACGGAAAAAACCGGCCCGGAAAGTTATTTCTAAATAACTTACAAATAATACTTAAACGATGCCGAAATTCCGAAAAAACCGTTCCGGAACTGGAAAGTTTTAGTTAATAAATTACGGACGCTTAAATTATTAATAGTGTATAAATTAAAAAAAATTAAAAAGAATAAAGGATATAAATAATACGCCGGCAATAATATTAAAACTTTTTAGAAATTTAAATTTTTATTAATTTCCTTAAAATTTACAACTTTAAAACTACGTATAAAAACGCAAAAAATACGGATTACAGGCGTATATCGGTTATTCGTTTTTATCTTTTCCTAGCAAAACCGGAATCTTTTTTTTAATTACTTAAATAACGTTTACGAAAGTTTCGAAAACATTAATAATACTTTTATTTACGGCGATAAACTCGGCCAATATACAATTAATAAATAACGTATAAAAAGTACAAAAGTTTATAAAGAAAGTATTTATATAACGGAACTTTTTATTTTTATAAATAATTGTTTTTTTTTTCCTAAAAGATTAAAAGAACGGCGAAACCGAACGATTAATAAATTTTATAAATAACGTATAAAACTAAAAAAAATAAGGTAAAGTTACTTCGTTACGTGCGGTATATAAATATTTAATTTGAATTCGTAAAATCTTTGTATTAACTTTTTTTTTAAACGTAAATAAAAATTAAAATAGAATATTAACAATAGCAAAACCGCGCGGAAAACTTTCAGAAAAAGCGGGGGCTTATTAATGTTACGATAATAACAATCGAAAACAATTTTGTAAAACTTAATAACAATTTTCCGAACTTTAAATATATTTAGAAATTATAAAGAAATAACGTTAAAAAAGCGTATATTAAATTATATAATAAAATATCGCAAAGTTGTATTTTAAAGTATCGATATTTATAATGTGTATAAACCTGGTACCGGATAACTTTACGGCTTAAAAATATAAACGAAAAAAAAGAAATTAAAAAATAACGTTAAAATAACGTACGTATTTTATTAATTTATATAGAAAATATTAGGATTTTTTACAAAATAAAATACGTAAATAAAATAAAAATATTTTCGGTACCGTTCCGGGTATTCGTTTAAGGCGACGCGTATATTATGCGTATAAGTAATTTCCTTAACTTTAACCTTTTAAGTTATCTTTCCTTTTTTAATAAAGCTTTATTAATATTTTTAAAAAATATTTTAACGGATCATTTATGATATAATTATCAGTTTACGAGCCGTTATAAATTAACGCATAAAACTTAGTTATTAAAAAACTAATTTACCGATTTAAAAAGGTTATAATACAAAAAAAGTTATATTTAGTAAAAAGCGGGCGTACATTTTTGTATACGTATTATAAGCCCATAATTAACCGTCGAAGCTAAGCTAAATTCGGAAATGGTAAGATTTACCGAATTTAGGCTAATTAAAAACGATAATTTTTATATTTAATAACCCGAATAACATTAAACCTAATTAAGAAAGAAGTTCCGTAATTAATACGTTTACCTTTTTTAAGTCGAGTAAGGGGGTTATATAATAAGTTTACGTTAAGCCTTATTATAGTACCGAACTTGGGTCGATATTAAGTTTCTAGAAATGCGTTACGTTAACGCCGTGTTATATATTTTTGCATATAACTTATATTCTTAATTTTCCTTTTTTTTCCTCTTTAATTAAAAAATAAAATGCTTTTAAGCCATTTTTTCTAGATCGCTTAAGTTAAGCTTTTTATAAAAATACTTTAATTTCGTTATAAATATTCTTTTTTTTTTAATTTTTCGAATTATCGATTATCGCTTTTTATGGCCTCAGTAATATACTTTTTAAAACTTATAATTTTGTTTTCCGAAATTAATTCGTTTTTAACTTTTTCTTTTTCTTTTTTATAAAATATATTAATTATAATATCGTTTTTAACGTTTGCGTATCCGGCTTTATTAATTAGGTTATTAAATATTATAATATCTTTAAACGTTAATGTTTTTTATTATAATTAGAAAAAAAATTAAATTATGTTTCGTTTTTAGTTTAAATTAGTAAAAATATTTCGAAACTTATTTACAATATTAATATAATATTCGAAATCTTTTTTATAAATTCTTCTTTATCGGATTTTTTATCTTTTATATAACTTCGTATAACAAGCTCGAATTAATATATAGCGTTTTTAATAAAGCAGGTTATTATTATAAGGCATTAATTTAACGGGTTTTTTTATTTTAAAAATCGGAAATACATTTTGGTGGAAGTAAAAAATATTTAAACGTTTTCTTTTTTATTGTAAAATTTGGGTTTTTTTATTTTAATTTCAATAATCGTTATAATTAATATTTCGACTTTAAATTAACTTTTAAATTCTTTAACTTCATCCTTAAATCAGGTAGTATTTATTTAAATCTATTAAATAACATTATTTAAGGTATTAATTAATATAATAATAATATTAAATATTTAATTAAAAAGGGAAGATTTGATGCTAATTAGTGCAGAATTGAAGAAAGTATCATGATTAAGTTTAGATTTTAAAAGATATTAAAGCTATGGCAAACTGTATTATAATGTTGAAATTAGTTTAAGCAAAAGTTATAAGCAATAAGTAAGAAGTATCTTAACGTTACGCCCGGCAAAAAAAAATGTTAAAAATATATGTTAGGTATTAATTAACTAATCGGTCAAGTTATGTTTCCGGCTCTACACCTTGCTTCATTTTAATATTATTTAGAATTTAACGATATTATTAAATAAAAGCTTATAATATATAACGGTTATAAACTTAATAAATTATTTAATTTAATTTTATAATTTATATTGAAATTAATATTATAAAAATTTAAATAATATATAACTAATTACGTTTAAAAATATAAAATAATTATAAATAATTTAAGAAATTAAATTATATTATAAGTTAATATTATTTAAATTATAAAAATAATAAACGTATATATATTTCTTTTAATTCGAAATATTTAATTTAATTCGATTTAATTATAATAATCAAGTTTCGTTTGACCTATCGAATTACTTTCTTTACTTAACTGGTTCGAAAGGCTAAGCCCTATTTTTTTTATTAAACCTTTTCGAGCCGGTTATATAAGTTAAAACCTTTTATCGAAGATATTTATACTGTAACGAACTTGTTATATATCGACCCGGAGGTATAAGCAATATCCGAAATAAGGTTTTGATTTGCAGGTAATAATAATATAATAATTAATTCAGAGGTTTATTCGTTAAAACAATTTGCAAAACTTTTTGTTAATTAAAAAATGATACCTTCATTTAAAAGTTTAAATTAATAATTAAAAAATAAAATTAAATAAGTATTATTTACATAAAAAACCGTTCGTCATATATTTATTTTCAATTTAATAAATATATCGTAAATCTGTATAATTTATGTAATTTATATAATCTAATCCCAGATTACCTAAACTACCTAAATCACCTCGATCACCTTAACCTTGGCGCGGGAAAAGCCAAGCTTTCCCCAATCCGAAAATTAGCCGTACGGGGCCCGCACTAAGCTTCAAAAGCAGGTTTCTCCAAATACTGGAACCCCTATTCCTATACTGTAACATACACATCCTCCGACCGTCTGGTAATAGGCCAAGTTCTTAAGTTATAACATTAAAGTTAAAACGTAAAAGTATCGAAAAAAACGCGTTGTTTATCTATATACGCAGTTCGTTTATATTATAACTTATAATTTATTCGTTAATATTTTAATTTTTTCTTTTTAATATATAAAGTTTATAAAATTATTATACGAATTAAAAACAGGTTATAGCGTTAAAAATGTAATAAATATATATATATATATATAATAAGCAGATTTCTATGTCGTTATTTATTATTATACGTAATAAAGGGAAAATAAATATAAAACCTCTTTTTAAAATTTACTTAAAATTTATAGAACTTATTTTTTTATTCTATTTAATATTTATATTTAATTGCGCGGTTTTTTTTCGTTAATATAATTATTTAAAGATTATATAAAGTTATGATAAACCAATTTAAAAAAGCTTTTTTTTAAAAAGGAAGGAATATTATAAAATAAGGGTTATTTATTTAATTATCAAGCCTTAGAGAATTGTAGTCGTTCTTTAATAACGTTATTACGGGGCTTTTATATTATATAAAAAGCTTCCTAGCCATTGCTCCGTCGAGCCAGAATTATTTATAACAATTTACATTTTTCATACTTTATACAACCTTTCTTCGCGATTAACCTAACTGTAACAAATGGATTACTTATATTATGTGGGATTACCGTTTTTTAGTTCTTTAGATAATCATTAATCAACATCCTCAAGAGCTGTATAGCTGCTCCTTAGTAAGTGTGATAAGTCTTTATAGTTATTGGGATAGGACGGTGAGTTCTGCCTTATATGACCTAATTTTGACCTTTTCTAACCTGTGACATTGATAAGCAGGCGTTCCATACGTTATCTTGCCTATTATTTTTCCTCCAGACATAACTAGCCCTGTTCCATTTGGCACCGTCTCATCGTAGAGTAAACCTGGGATTCGGTAAACCTGAGAATGGTTTATTGTGGGAATCTCCCAGCAGGTGAGGCGGAATATGGAGCGCCGAGTATAAAACTTGCATCTAATACGAGCAACTTCCTCTATTAGTCGGCCGTGCTTGGTGTGATACCACTCCACTTCTGCCCGGGTTATCTCCTTGCGGTTATCGTTGTAGTTTATCTCGCTGCGTTCTAGTTTCAGGATCGTATCGATATTTTCCATGATGGCCAGAGCTGCCGGATCGGGTGCTTGAGCTGCATACTTTAGAGCTAGAAGCTTGTCTAATTTGATCTCTAGCTCCGCCAAATCATAAGTAGTCTCAAGCCCTCCGCGCTTTGGCCCGTTGGATCTGTTCCATTTCGTATAAAGTGTTTTGCGATCCAGCGGGGTGAGTACCCGATCGAGCGCGCGGCAGAATTCCCTCGGGCAGGTTCCACTTGACTGCAAGATACGAGTACTAACAAAATAAAGGAATTCACGTGCGTCGTCGGTGCATGTTACGTAATCCCAGGCCTCGATCACGCCAGCGGACTCGGCTTCGGGTTGGATTTCGCCGTTTCTCACAATGTCTAGGGAGTTTGCTTTGCAGTGGCACACGCCCAGGTCCCACAACAATTCGGACATTGCCGTATAACCACGTAGCCAAGGAGCACGGTCGTCTACCGGTTCGCCGCGCGGGGGGGTGAACAAAAGAGGTGTGTAGTCCCCGTTCTTAAGAGCATGCATTGCCAGCGAGAGAAAGGACGTGAAAGGATCTTGTTGTAGAACATGGCCCAGCGGATATTTGATCATGCCAACCAGCGCAAAGTAGTAGTCAGTGTGTTCCCAGCATTTCTTGGAGCCCATGATGTAGACAGCGCTGCCCAATGTGCGGTGCTTATCCTGGCGGTTCTTCCAGACTTCCATATCACTCCATGAGACCTTCATCTTCCATTTGCATCCAATGACTTGCAGATCATTGAAGAATTTGGCGTTTCCGATCCGCTTGACGTGTTTGGACGCCGCGTCATCAAGCTGGCGAGAATGGGACTGCGCATTGTAATCACAGAGCACGAAGTCCTCTGTGAGGATGGCCACGTCTTTGCCTTGAATGTACTCTAAGGTGACCCACATGCGCTCAAACCATCGCGAATTCGTGGTAGCAAGCAAGCCCTTCTTGAACTCGCCGTATGGACTGTTCTTCCGGATGTTAGAAAGGTCGGTCTCTCGGGCATCGTCCGGGTGAATCATCATAGTAGCTGGATATGAATAGATGGCCGGGATCTTGAGTAGGAGCTGTCGCTGGACGCTCCATTGCCACTGCGGAACGCTGAGGTAGTCATGCCATATTTCTGTGGACCCATGCTTTCTCGTCAAGGCGAGAAGTGACAATACCGGGGTCTGATAGACGAGTCTGGCGACGTCCCCATCCGGGCTGTGCTCCCTCTGTGCAGTCGAAACATTTTCGTGCCAGGCATGCGACACAGGCACGTAATCAATGCGGGCTGCTTGAATACACGAGAAATGCCGATTATAGATGCGAATGGGATATGGTGCTAGTGGGGCAGAAGTGAAATCGAGGAGGTTCGGTTGAGATGCTTCAGAGGTCTCGAAGGTAATAGTCCTTATGACGGGGTCCGTGTCTTGGGTAAAGCCTCTCCCACAGGTATGGCATGACGAGTCCAAGCCGCTTCCCCAGACGTGCGATAGAAATTCCGACTGTGGAATTCTCTGCTTCTGGTCTCCCAAGGAGATGGTGACAGTTGGCCGGTCTTCGTGACAGACGTTTGGCTCATTTTCGTGATGATAGGTCGGCATTCCTAATAGAGGGGCCCCGTTCATACTACGCAGTGTGGAATCATCGCGAACTATGCCGGCCTCTGAAGCTGTGTCGCCCAGCGAGGACTCCGTGCTCTCGAGCCTCTGACGCTTTCGGCTGGAATTCGAAAAACTGATTGTAGGCATTTAGCTTATATAAGGGAGTTGAGCGATTATCCTAGACATGAGATCTCTGAAGGATTGAATGAGGGTAGTGTGAAAATGCTAAAGATTGTAAACGGGTTTAATTTTGGGTAAATGGGCAATTATCGCCAGACACTCTCTAGACACTCTTTTTAGGGTAGAAATGGTCCGTGCGTTGTTACTGCTCGGAGCATCGCCAGTAAGTTGATACTTTAGTATGGTGTTATAGAAAGTTTAATTACCTAGGTATGTCAGCTAGGAGACCCACTTAGTAATAACCTATCTTGGGTTAAAGGTTGCAAAAGGACTGCAATTTTCGCATGTGCTCGCGGTTAATCTATAAAGGGTTTTTAAACTTCGGAATAGTTTAAAATAATTCGAATAATTCGTATTTTCGTATATAATATGGAATTATTTATATACGTACTTCTCTGTAGCCCATGCGCCTTTCGGCACTTTAGTTACCTATGTAAAAGTTACACTTAATTTAAAAGGGTGCTTCTACATTTTAAATTTACGCACTTTTTAAATTCGAATTTCTCTTTCTTAGTACCTACTTCTTATATTAATACATTAGAATATCTTAACCTATATAATATTTCTAAAGCTAAGATTTAAAATAAGGCCCCATAAAAAGTATTCTATTAAAAAGACTTTGATATAAATTATCGCGCCCTTTTAATAAAAAAACAATAGCTAATAAATTGGATATAGTTAAAAAATACTGTTTTTACGAAAAAGAAAAAAGCTTAATTTTATTTTAAACGCTTAAATATTAACAAATTTCTTAATAAAATACGGGATTTTTAAAGGCGTTTTAAAACCTCTATTTAAAAGTTAAAGCTTAAAATTAAAAATATTATAAATATAAACGAAATAAACGTACGATTAAATAAAACGAAAAAGAAGAAAATAATTAAAAACGATTTTATAAACTATAAATTTCGAAAAGTTTTCGAAGTAATAGTTTAAATAATAATATTCGAAATTGTTACGGTTATCGGCCAACGCCTTACGTTTATAATAATTTCCGAATTATCTTTTCGAATAAAAATAGGCCTTTAAAAAAAGGGTTAAAATAACGATATTATAAGCTTTAAATAGCTTTATAAAGTTTATTTTCTCGAAACTAAATCTTTAAACTTTAATAACTAAAAGATTTTTATTTTTAATTAATACGTTACTTATATTATAACCCAATTTATAACAAAATATAAAAAAAATTAAATATTTTATTTGTATATATTTTATATAATTTTTATATTATGCAGTTGCTTAATATCAGAATCTTCGTTCTCTTAACAAAGTATTATTATTAAAACATTCTAAGATTTGGCTTTTCCGTAACGTTAACTGCGATTAATAAATA
Organism: Monosporascus sp. CRB-9-2; assembly: GCA_004155915.1. Taxonomy (NCBI): domain Eukaryota; kingdom Fungi; phylum Ascomycota; class Sordariomycetes; order Xylariales; genus Monosporascus; species Monosporascus sp. CRB-9-2. The sequence continues at coordinate 10,089 of QJOA01000658.1, read as the reverse complement.
ACGTTTTACCGTAATTTATTATAAAACTTCAATAAAAACGTTTAATAATCGAAATATATATCCGGGCTTTAAGGAAAATAAATTGTACTTTTCGACTCGGATAAACCGTTTTAAAACTTGAAAATGGTCGGAAATTACCCGCGTTAGTAAATCACGAACTAATAAAACCTTATTAACTTTTAAAAAATGTTTTATAGTTGTTAGGGATTAGAATGAGATATATTAATAAAGATATAGATTTAAGAAAGGAGAATACGGAAGTCTGCAAGCTAGCTAGCTATATATAGGGCTGCCAAAGTTAAAGTTCTTAGCGTACCAAAAAACCTTACATAATTTTTAACAATAGTATAATATACCTTTTCGAAAAGCAGGGATATTTATAATTAGCTTTTAACTATATATTTGTAAAAGTTGCTAGTATTCGTATTATTTGCTCTTTATTTATTAATTTTAAAGTTATTAAAACCGCATTATTACGTTATAATAAAGAAATTTATAGAAAACGTTTAAAATTATAAAGATTGAAAAACGTGTTACGGAGAGTAAAGAGCTTATAAATATATTTCCTACATTTAAATAAATTATAGAAGCTAAGAAAGCGGTCGAAGCTTCCGTTAAACGGTATAAATAAATATACGTAAAAGATTTTATAAAAAAGCTATAAAAATTAATTAAAAGTGATTTAAGGAATATAAGTTAAGTAGCAATTAAATGAATTAATAATTATTTATTTTCGTCAAGATATTAATTCTGTTTTTAATTAATAACTTCGTATGAAATATTATAAAGCGAATTTAGGAAGTGGATAAATTTAGAACTTTGCATATATAGACCATTTAAGGCAGCAGCCTCTGAGTAATCCATATAATTCTTAACCTTATATGAATAATAGGTACGTAATATTGGTATAATTTATACGGTGACGGATCGTTCGTAAAATAAAATAAAAAAGAATTAATTTTTAAATATATTAAAGGCTGTATATATAGAAGCTAAAAATATAAGTAATAAGAGGTTTATTTAAAAGTTTAGAAAGGTGATATCATTTCCTATATTTACTCACTTTTTAAATCGATTTCTTAGCAAAATATATAATATTAGAAAGTTTATAACTAAAGAAATAAATAAAGCATAGATGTCATATTGTGTATATAGATAATTTAAAAGTCGTTATTTATATAAAAGATATAATAAATTTTAAAAACCAGAGTATTTAAATAATATTTAACGGTTTATTTTAATTTATAAAATATAAAGTATATTAGTAATTTTCGGTAAATGAAAACTTTTAATTTTGAAAATAAATAAAAATAAGATGTCTATTAAGGAAAAGAAAAGTATTCTAGCATTTCTATTGATTTAATATAAACTAATTTTATTTAAATATTCTAGGAAAAGCGAAATATACTTTTTTTAATTACTATAAAAATAAATTATATATATAAGTATTTTATAAATTAAATTGAGAGTTAATAAATTGTTATAAAATAATACTTATATTATTGTATTTTTTACATTATAAAAACAGTGAAATATTTTCGTTTATGTTTTTTATTACTTCTACTTTTTAAAGTTACGATATTTATAATTATTATTATTATCTATAATTAACTACTTTATATATGTTATTTATATTTTCAAATACAATAATAATACGAATTTATCGTATTTTCAGTAATATATTATATGTTATATTAATAAATATTATATATCTTTAAAAGTTTATAAAGTTTATAAGTTAAATTATTAAACAATAGTATATAATAATATTAAATATTAAATACATTTTATGGAATGAAGTCATATTTATATAAGTTATATTTATTAATAAATTATAAACTTTTAAATTTAAAATGTTTATACGTATTAATAATTTCTAAAAATAATTAATTGTAGAAATAATTAAAAATTATAAAGTATTAGATAAGTGAGATACGCAAATAAGTAAGTTAATCCGGCTTTTGGTACCTTATAACAACAAATTTAAATGACTTAATAATAATATATCGTATTAATTCAAGTGAATTGGATTTTTTTTTTGTTAAACGTTTTTATAATTTCTTTATAAATATACATAATATATCCGGGCTTACGGTAAACGCTATACTTTTGTTTCTTAATTTTAACCTTTATACGTCAACACTTTTCAGTTATTATTAATTATATTTTTTTATTATCATTTTCATTCTTAAATAAAAAAGTTTATTCTTTTTATAAAATCAATATTTCTTTTTTTAAGAAACGTTTTTTCAATTTTACGGCGTTTATTTAAAATAATATTGGTTTCGTATAATTAAACGTTTTTTTCCCGAAAAAAGCGGCTTTATATAATAACAATATATAACTTTTTGTTATAAAATTAGCCGATTTAAATAGTTTTATTAACGAATTACCTTTATAAATTTTGCAATTTTTTTATAAATATTATTTTTATTTTATTAATTTACGGATATTTTTAAAACCTTTCGCGGAAAATAAAATCAAACCGGCGGAGGTTAACGGGGAAATGGTCGGCGTAAAAATAATTAACAGAATATTTTATTCGGAAAAACGTTATTAAGATTAAATAAAATAAAATTAACTTTTACGAATCCAAATCTAATATTATCGAACGTTATAATAACTTAAAACGCGACGTAAAAGGCGGCGAAAAAAATCTTTTTTAGTAATATAAATATAATAACGTTGTATTAAATTTTCGATATATAACAAATAAATACGTTAAAAATAGAAAACTAGGAGGCGTTAAAAGTAAAAGCCGATATAAAATATGCGCAAGTAGATACAATATAATAATGTTACAATTTACATAATATCTTCCGAATTTTACTAAATAATAATTTTTGTAATCGTTAAAAATAAAAAAAAACGTTTTAGATTTTTCGTACGTATCCGAATATATATTTTAAAATCTTAAATTTAATTGAAATTTAATATATTTATTATTTAATTATTTTTTAATACAAATTTTTTATCGGTTAATAATAATAAATTATTACGGTATTAAGATTTAAATAAACTTTTCCCGTTATAACAACAAATAACGGTAAAATATGATGTTAAAAACTAATAACCTGAATAATAATAACTTATTTTTAATCTTTTATTACGTTTATTTAAATTCTTAACGTTTTTCGATCCTAATAATTATTATACCTATTATTATAAAAAATCATATTAAAAATCTAGTTTTATCGAAATTATAAATATACTTTTTTTACAATACTATATTTTACGATTATAACCGGAACAAACTTAAATTATTTATAAAATATATCTGGATTTTCGGATATAATCCGTTAAATTAATTTTCCGATTTAAACCCCTTTAAAATTTTCATTATTATTTAATAAAGTTTCACGGCTTATTAACTTTAACTTATTTTATAATACTTTAAATAAATAATATTTAGTTATAATTTTAACGTATTAAAGCCTCATAAAAAAAACGTTTACGTATTAAATTCGAAAATACCGGCGACAAATTTCTTTCTCCGTTTACGTTAATTTTTATATATTAAGTACGATATCGGGTTAAACAAATTTGCTAATATATCGGGATTCTAGAAAAAAAAAATGCAACCGTCTATATAAAACCAAGTTTAATATAAAAAAGTTTAAAATCTTTTTTCAACCTAAACAGCTAAATTTATTTAAGCTTTTTTTGTAAACCTTTTTATAAAAGTAACATTAAAAATAATTAATTAAAGTTACATAATAAACAAGTTAAAAAAACCGCGCAAATTACTTATCTATAAAACTTGCTTTTTTAATATAGAATTTAATTTTAAAAAAATATAATTATATTTATTTTATAAAATTGTTAACATACTATATAAGTAAACGTAATATATACGCAAAAGTAACATTTTTTAGGACCTTATAATAACAAATTTAAATAACTTAATAACAATATATTACATTAATTAAAATTAAAACCATTTTATTGCAGTAAATGTATTTATAAATTTTTTATAAGTACGTATAATATATCCGAGCTTGCTACAAACGTTAGATTTCTGTTCTTTAATTTTCACCTTTTTATAACGATTATTTCCATCCATTATTAATTACATTTCTCTACCACTTTTTTTTGGTCAAAAAAGCTTATCTTTTTTATATAATAAATATTTCTCCTTTTTAAAAACGGTTATTTTTAATCCTTTGACGTTTATTTAAAATATAATGCGTTTTCCGTAATTAATCGTTTTTTTTAAAAAAAACCGTTTGATATAATAATAATATATAACGTATTAAATAAATAAACGAACTAAATAAGCGAGCAAGTCATTTTTCGACACTCCGTAATAATAAAACTTAATAATTTAATTATAATAAGTTAAATTAATTTAAATTAATCGAATATTTGTTTATTAATTATATTTTTAGTTTCTTTTTAAGTATGCATATTATATTAAAGTTTATTACGGATATTATATTATTATTTTTTCCTTTTAACCCGTTTATAACCGAACACCTTTTAACCCGTTTAAATTAATATTACCTTTATTTCGTATGAATTAAAGCCGACCGATTAAATAATTATTTTCGACCGAATCTTTAATTTAGATATGCAAATATTTTTTATCCAGTTTTAATACGTTAAAGATATACGTTAAAAAACGTATTATAAAACGCATTAAAAACGTCTTAAAAACGTATTAAGGGTATAGGGGGTCCGTACAGGGCGTTTTGCGGCGCATATAATAAAGCGTATAATCGAGCGTATCGGGTTTGATTTCGTAATAATTCTAGATTTACGTAATTATACAATTAGAACAAGCTTTTCTTAATAAAAGAAATACTTATTACATAAAATAAACGAATCTTTTTAACCAGCAAAAATATTATGGCGAAAAGTTGCTATTAACAGTTACTAAAGGTAATCGATCGTGTACGAATTAGGAAAAAGAAATGGTAATATAATATCCGTAATAAGCCTTTATATAATGTGCATATTTAGAAAAAATTTAAAAATATAAAGAGTAAATAAGTATTCGATTAATTTAAATTAATTTAATATATTACAATTAAATTATCAAGATATATTATTACGGAATGCCCAAAAACGGTTCACTCGCTTATTCGGCTCGTTCGCTTATCTAATACGTTAACCCTTTATTACAAAATTAACCGTATTAAATATTTTGTTAACAAGTTACCCTAATAATTTTCAAGGTTTTCTTATCAATATTATTTTTATTTTAGTATTTTACGGATATTTTTAAAAATCTTTACGGCAGGTAAAATAGAACCGGCAAAAATTAACGGGAATTAATCGGCATATATATAATGAAAAGAAATTCGAAATTAAAAAAAATTTAATTTTCGAATAAATAATATAAGGGTAATTTTCGTAAATATAAATTTAATACTATCGGACGTTATAATAACTTTAAATACGTTATAAAAGCCGGAAAGAGAATCTTCTTTAATAATATAATAGCGTCGTATTAAATTTTCGATATACCGTATATAAACGCATTTTAAAATAAAAAGCTAGATATATTAAAAAATTAAACCGATATAAAAAATATCTCATTATATAAAAAGTAATAATATTATAATTAACGTAATATTTTTCGGATTATATTAAATAATAGGTTTCGAAATCGTTAGAAATTAAAAAACGTTTCGAACTTTTCGTACGCGTCTAAATATATTAATTTAAATATTAAATTTATTTAAAGCTTAATTTATTTATTATTTACTTGTTATTATTTAATGTAATTTTTTAAATAGATGCCAGTAACAAATTATTACGTTATTAAAAATTTCAATATTTCTTTTCTGTTATAATAATAAACAATGGTATAGATTAACTTTAGAAATTACTAGTTTGAATAATTATAATCCATTTTCTTTTAATTTTTTTCTAAATGCTTTACGTTTTTCGGTAGTAATAATTATTATGTCCGTTGTTAAAAACAGTTTTATTAAAATTTAATTTCGTTAAAGTTCTGAATACTTCTTTTTACGATATTATATTTCGCGATTATAACCCGAATAAGCTTAAATTGTTTACAAAATATTTTTAGATTTTTAAATAAAATCCGTTAATAATTAGTTTTCGATTTAAATATATTTAAATTTTCTTTTGCTGTTTAATAAATTTCGACGTTTAATGAATTTAGCGCGTTTTATAGCGCGTTAAATAAGTAATGTATTAGCTATACTTTTAATATATTAAAGCCGACCAGGAAACGTTTGCGTATTAAAGTTAAAAATTCGGTTGATAATCGATTATTCTTCGGCTAGCGTTAATTTTCGCGAATTAAAAGTAATACCGGTTAAAACGTTTTTATCGGTAAAACGGTATATCAAAGTAAAAAATAAAATTTTATAAATAAAACTACGCTTTTTATAACTAGATTCCAGGTTTTTTTCTTTCCCTGAATAATTAGGTTTATTTTTGCTTTTTTAATAAGGCGTTTTATAATATTGGTATAAAGAAATAAACGATTAAAAATAAATATTTAAAATGATTAAAGAAGTATTCCGCTCGTTTATATATTGCGTTCGCTTATATAGCACGTTATTATATATTAAATTCGGTTATAATAACATAAAAAACTATATACCTTTAGGTTTTATTTTTTAAGCTAAGTCAAATATATTAAAAAGAATTTACGATATAATTGGTCTCATAAATATTATATTTATACTTTTCGTAAACAATATTTAAAATCTAATTTTTACGATTAAATAAATTTATATTTTAATTTCTCAAGCCTTATTTTATAGCTAATTATTAAGTCTTTATAAATGCTTAATTATTTAACTAATATTAGCTTAAAATGTTTATATACGTAATTATCGATAAGCTTTACCTTAATAAACTTTATACCTACTAGTTAGTTTAGCGGACTAATATAACTTGAAAAATATTAAGCTTCATACGGTAAACGTTAAGGATAAATCTTAAAAGCCAACCTTAAAAGCGAACCTTAACTGTAAACTTTACCAGCGCATAAAAGACTGGCATCTTTTCGAGCCCTCGCCAGTCTCGATTGTTTCTACGATTTCTTAAATCATCTAAAATAGCCTGCCGCGTAAGTTCGAATATACGATACCGGTAGTTCATAACCGCAGAATTGCCACAGAAACCGTCTTATTAACGGCACACAATTACTATAAGGTTATAATAATATCATATATATATTTTTATATAATAAATATATATATAAATTTTATTTTTTTTGAATTCCGTATGATATATATTTCCATTAATTTGAAGTAATAAAATAAAACAAAGTTATAACGTTTATAATAAAAAACTTTAATATTATATAATTATAGTTTCTTATATTATAAACATATTATTTATAAAAAATATAATTCATGTTTAAATTAAAACTTTAAATTTTATATATATATATATAAGGTCGAATAGGTTTAAGCCTTGGTTTCCAGGCTTAGCTAAATATATAAAAAAGTATTATACGATATAATTTGTACCATGAATATTATTTCTAATATTTTCGGATACGATAATTAATTTATAATGTTCGTAATTAAAATAAATTAATAGCTTAATTTTATAAAGTTTTATATTTAAGTTAACTAATACGTAATTAACAATAAATTTCGATTTTAGTAAATTTTATACCCGTTAATTTTACGGTTCGGCAGGATTAAATCATGTAATTTAAAAAATATTAAGTTTTACGTAATAAACCTTCAAGATAAATTTTAAACGTAAACCTTAAACGTAAACTTTGACGAGAAACTTTAATTGCGTATAAAAACGTGGCATTTTTCCAACCTTATATTAATTTCGATTATTTTTATAATATCTTTTCGAATTATCCAAAATACCATATTAAGTAAATCCGGATACGCGATATCGATAATTTATGGCGGCAGGACTATTATAAAAACCGTTTTATCAACGATATTAAATTAACAGAAAATTACCGTACGAATTAAAATTATCTGTATTATTATCGATTTAAAAACATTTTCTTAAAATAATCGATTTCGGTATTTAATTTACAAAATTAACGGTAATCGATTTTTACAAAAATATATACCGGAAGTTATAACGATTATAGTAGGATTATTAGCGAAATTAAAAAAGAAAAGTAATGATAAGCTTAAAAATTTCGAAATTTAAGTTTTGAAACGATATAAAGTAGAAAATTACGAACGATAATTGACTCGTGTATTCCGGGTTACGAAAACCGCCTAAAATCTTAACAAAAATTAACGTAAATAAAAGCGGGATAAGGCAGTCCGCGAAAGAAATAGGTTGAGTAAAGCCTAGGAATTAAGGTAGCAATCTATTATTTTATCCAATTTTGTCTCCACGGTTACATCTCCTTTAGGGAGAATATATATATATTTATATATATATAATTTCTTTTATACGGTTTTTATTACTTATTTTAATAAAATTCAATTACATTAATATATCTTTAACCCACTTTAAATAATATTAAAAATCTTATTTCTATATTTTAACTTGGTTTTGCTATAGAATTTCTAATATTGGTTGCCGTTAAAAATCTTAATGGAGGAAGTGGGTACACCACGCTAGAGAGCAGCTAGAAGGGTATGAGGTAGATGGGAAGGAGCAGCCAGCTATATATACGTAGATACCTCTGGGACTAGCGCAAGCTAGTCCCTAACCTGGCCTTTAGCCCGTAACACTTAAGTAAGATAATTAATTAGGTAGACTTTCAGATCCGGTAATTAGCGCAGCCTTATCGGTAAATAATATCGATAAAGAGAATTTCTGCTTTGTGCTTTCGGAACTCGAATCGACCGCAAAATCTTCAGGCCGACTGATACTGTAACTATTTATTACTCATATTTTCCGCGCTTAAAAGCAACTGCTGTTAAACGTATGGCGAAATAAGGATTTTGAAGCAATAATTCCGTATTATCTACCGGCGCTATAGTGACTTATTTAGCAAGTGATAATCCCAAAAAGCCGACATTGAACCTGAACTATATTGGACTTTTACTGTAAAAGCAAACAAACCAAGCTATATTAACTGGAGTTAATTAGGCACCACTGCGGGCCTAGCTATCCATACCGAAACCTTAATCGCTTAGACCTAACTTAACAACCCAGAACCGACCTTTTATCCAATTTACCTACTGACTTACCCGGTTCCGCCTTTTTATTTGCGTTGCGAGATTAAGTTTAAAATATCAGCTCCAGGCGGACGCGGCGGTAGAACGCCTGGATACGAATGCCGTAGGCAGTTAGCTGGCCTTCGCGGCGGCCGAGGTTTGTCGGATATAGTGGAGTGAGGTCGGAGGGAATCGGACCGTCTGTCGCGCTAATGGGTGGTGGAAATAAGGGTAACAGCTAATTTGTATAAAGGATTAATCTTTAAAAACCTCAAAAAAATATTTAGAAATTATTATTATTAATATTAATATACGAATAAAGTTATAATGGATAAATTATATTTTATAATTTTAAATTATTTAATAACTATAAACACGAAATACGACATTTATTAAACTTATTATATTTAATTTTAGATTCTTTTTTTGATATTAAAAAAGTATATATTCAATAATTAATAAAGATGGATTAAAATACATAATAGTTTAAAAATAATTATAAAAACGAAATTCGAAAAAATAAATAAATAACATACGTAATAGAAAATTATCTAATTATACACTGAAAAATATTATGAAATTATTCGGTCCCGAATCGGAAAAAAAGTTATTACTTAAACTTATTTATTTTGAGTTTGAAAAGTTAATAAAGAGACAAATTTTTTATCTAATTTCGAACAAAATCAAATAATAAAATATAAAGTATTTTCTATATATATTCACTTAAAAAATAAAGTTATAAATTTTAATCAAAAATCTTTATTGCTGTAAAACCGATAATATATAACTCCGTCGGAAAATTATAGTTATTTTATTTTTAAATTAACAACTCGATACGCGAATAAAATAATAATTTAAAGTAATACGTTCGCGTAAACGTAACCAACATAATTGTGACGGCTATGGGCTTAACCAACTATTAAACCTAGTCGTACGGTTTATGTTGGCAGTGGTATCGTGGGAATCTGAGCAATAAAAGGATAGTCACGTCTGGTAATAGCAGATAACC
>QJOA01000657.1:0-35776 GCA_004155915.1 Monosporascus sp. CRB-9-2 | reverse complement strand
AAATAATTTCGCATAATAAATTCAAATTAATTTACGGCATCTTTAATAAAGCAGGCTGCTATAGTAAGGATTTAATTTAACGGGTTTTTTAATTTTAAAAACCGGAAATATACCTTGGCCTAAATAAGGAATATCTGGACGTTTTTTTTTATCGTAAAGTTCAGGCTTTTTAACTTTAATTTTGGCAATTATTATAATCGGTATTTCGATTTTAAGTTAATTTTTAAATTATTTAATTTTATTTTTAAATCGGGTAATTTTTATTTAAAATTATTAAGTAACGTTATTTACGGTACTGGTTAATATAATAATAATATTAAATATTATTTAAAGTTTAACGGTATTATTAAATAAAAACTTATAACGTATAACGGTTATAAGTTTAATTAATTATTAAATTTAATCGTACGGTTTATATTAATAATAATATTATAAAAATTTAAATAATACAAAAATAATTACGTTTAATAATAATAAATAACCGTAAATAATTTAAATAATTAATTATTATTATAAGTTAATATTATTTAAGTTATGGAAATAATAAGCGTATATATATTTATCTTAGCTCGACGTATTCAAACTGGTTCGATCCATCCATAATAGTCAAGTCTCGTCGAGCCCGTCGAGCCCGTCGAGTCACTTTCCCAGCTCGATTGGCTCGAAACGCCAAGCCCCATTTTCTCCACTAAACTCATCGAGCCGGTTACGTAAGCTAAGACCCTTCATCGGAGATGTCCACACATCCTCCGACCGTCTAGCAATGGGCCAAGTCCTTGGGTCATAACATATAAGCCGGATTAAAAATGGTCGGTTAGAATTCCGTTAATAGAATTTTTTTATTAAGTTTATTATATTCGATAAGTAATTAAATAATTTTTATATATTATTTTTAAATAGATAATTTTTTTATTTAATTAAATATTGAATCTTGTTTTTAATTATTCGAGAATTTAATATTCTTTCGATTTCGTATTTGTTATCGTTTTTTTCGTGTTCGAGATTCTTTTTAAGCGGAGCGTTTTTTAGGGTTGGTTTTAAGAAGGAAATATAAAATATAAGGTATATTTTTATGGTAAGTAATAATAATTTATAGTTAGTTTTCGAAATAATTTTATTAATTTTAAACGGATTAAACTTTTTAAAATTCAGTTTGTTATTAAATTTTTTCATTTTAATTTATAAGATATTTAAAGTTGCGTTTTGTTTTTAACGCAATAGGTAAAAATTTTTTTGTTAAAATTGGTTTTTTGTTGTTGTAATATTAAGTTATTTTTTATTGTAAATACTATAACTTTGTTTAAAGTTGGGTTTATATTATTTTAATTTTTATTAATATTATTTTTATTTAAAAAGTTATTATAATAATAACGGAGATTTTATAAATTAATTGTTTTGATTATTAGGTTATTATTTCGTATTTATATATAACTATATAAAGAGTTATGTTTATATTTTTGTTCGTAAATATATTATAAGTTATTTATATAAATAATAAAAGTTTTATTTAATTATTTTGTTAATAATTAACGAAATTTCGAAAATATTGTTTTAAGGTTTAATTTAACCGTTTTATTTAATTATCCGTTTAAAGGTAATAAGTTGTTGAGAATTTAAGTTTAGTATTAATTTGCTTAAAATAGTTAATATTGAATTTAGATATAAAAAGTTTATTTTAGTCGGAGATAACCTTTTTTAATATTTTGTACTTATCGAAATAATATCGAATAAAAACGTAAGTTAATTATTTTACCGTTACGGTTTTTTGAAAAGGTAAAAAATATTTATATTTAATAAATTTTTTAATAATTATTTATATTTTATCGTATTCGATTTTAGTAATTAGGTTTTATAATAAAAAAAGATTAATAATAAAATTTTAAGTTATAATATTTTATGCTTTATTAGGGATATTTATAGATTGAAATAATTTATACGGTTTATAATAAGTTGTTTTAATTTTGTTATAAATATTATAATTTTTAATTATTTATTTAATTATTTGACAAAGTTTAAAAAAGTTATATGTTTTTTTAAAATTATTTAATTATTTTATATATTTTTTAATATTTATATAAAGAGTTTTCATAAAACTTTTTAATAATTTCTTTTTATTATTAACGGAAGATATAAATTTTACCGCGAAATAATAATTAATTTTTGTTTTTCTTTATAGTTATTAAATTTCGTTTTATTTTTCTAAATTATAAAAGCTTTTAAATTATTATAATCTTTTAGAATAAGTTATTTTAGAGTTATATATAATTATACAGTTTTATCCTTTTTATAATGTAATATTTATATATAACGTTTGAAAATTTTTACATTATAATTTCTTTTTCGATTTAAAATATTAGCTAGAATATTTTTTTTGCTTTTAATATAATAAATCTTAAAGTTAAATTTAAATAAAAAAAATTATTTAGTTTTCGTAATGTTTATTTAATTTTTAAATCGTTATAAATCGAATTTTTTTTTATAGTTTAAATAAATATTAAAAGGTTTTTTCGTTTCGTTAAGAAAAGGCTTTTATTTTTTAAGTATTTGTTAGCAGTCACAGTGATCGAATGCAGGAATCTGGCGTAATTGCTCTATGTTAATTCTCTAAGTTCAGGGAAAGGACTAATCTAATCCGTAGGCAATCGCCCTTACATATACGATTGGGTGACAAATGATTATTAATGGACAAAGATTGTCCCAGGCAGCATTCTGCTGCCTAGCCTGAACAAAGTCCATCAGCCGGTAGCACCTAAAAGTACCAATTACCGATATGCTCTTTTGCGTCAGGTAACCGCGGCTAAAAAGTTCGAACAGTTTAAAATTAAATTTAAAACCAATTAATTTATACAAAAATTAAATTTTAATTTTGTATTTTCTTAAATTCTAGGTCCCGTACGAACCGTTTAAAGTCCGTCTTATTAAGTAACTTTATAAGCCCGTTTATAAAGTTATTTTTACTTTTTACGTATTAAAACTTAATATTTTCTATTTATATTTTTTATTATACGTAATAATATTTAATTTTAATATAACGTTTTTTTATAATATTTATATTTTCTTTATTTATTTAAATCATTTTATATTATTTTTTAAAATAAAAATAAAGCTTTTAAGTATAAACCTTAATTTTATTAAAAAGTTTTTAATTTTTGTTGTTTTTATTATAGCCGTTTTTATATTTACATATTTTATTTTTATGATATATTTTATAATAACGCTTTATAGCTTTAAAATTTAAAATATAGGCGTTTTAATTAAAAAAATATATACTTTATAATAAATTTTATTAATTTTTAATTATTTATAAAATTTATATTTATTATTTTAAATAACTTTAAATTATTATATTTTTAATATAAATAATTTCGTTTTAATTTTTTATATTAAAAAATAAATTTACCGTATTATTTAAATAATATAATAATTTTTTAATATATTTTTATTATTTAAGTAATAAGTTACTTATATACTTAGCTTAAATTAAAGTTATAAACGCTATATTTAATTTGTTAATATAATTTAAAAAGTTAAATTTTTTTATTAAATTTGTATATTTAAATATATTTTTTTATTAACTTTATTTTCGTATTTAATAACGTATTTTAAATAATCCTTAACGAATAATATAAACTTTTTTCGTATATTATTTAATTTAATTAATCTTAATAACTTTTTAATATATTATTATTAATTTAGCTTAACGTTATTAATTAATAAAAAACGGATAATTTGTATATTTAAATATTAATTTACGTTTTTTAAGTTTTTAATAAAAATATTTTTAATAATTTTTTAATAATATTTTTAAATTATTATTTATTAATTCCGAAAAGCAAAAAGTTATTAATGTATAAAACGATAACATATTTTATTTTAAGATTATAATAAATCGCATTATTTAAAATTAATAGGTAAAAGTTTATTTTTGTAAATATCTTTTTAACTTTTTTTTATTAAACAACTCCGGCCTGCTTTAGGCCATATAATAAATTTATTAACTTAATATTTTTTTAAGGAAAAAACGGTACATTTTTTTGTCCTTTAAACATATATGGAAATATTTTTTTAATATAAGGAATTATTTTATGTAAATGTTTTTTTTTTAGCTTATTATTTAAGTACGTAACGATAAAGTTGATCTAAAATATATACCAGCCTAAATAAATAGCCAGGATTATCAGGATTTTTTAGTTTACAGCTTTTGCGATATTTACTGTTATTTTATTATAATTTATTCTTTTCCGTTATATAAATCTTTTCGAATAAATACGTACCTTATACTTATCTAACTTTTTTATAAATATATACTTCTTTATTAATACCTAATTAATATTAATAAAATATTTATAAATTTCTTTATTAAAAAGCGTAATTTTAAAATTTTTACGCAAAATTTTGGTTTTATCTTTATAAACATTGCTTTAAATTATATCTTTCGTTTTAAACCTTTTATAACTTCCTTTAAAGAAGGGCCGTCGTTTATTATTATAAATAACTTATAATTAATAAATAATTTATTTAAGTTAATATTTTCCAAGTTTTTAAAGATGTTATTATATTTATTTTTTAATATATTAGCTATTTGTTAATATTTATAAATGTTCCGAATAACCTGATCGGCGTTTCCGTAACCTTTAAAAAAGTTGTCGTCGTCGACGTCTGGGACGAAATAAAAGGTATATAAACCTTTATCGCCCTTTTCGCCCTTTTAAATTAAAGCTAGCTTTAATTTACGCATTAACTTAAGGGCTTCGGTTAGGGCCTTTAAGGTATATAATTTGGGAATTATTTTTTTCGGGCGTTTTTTTTTACGCTTAATTTACTTAGTTTCCTGGTCCGTATCGTCCTTTGAAATAATATTATCGTCCTTATTTTTTATTCCGATACCTTTCTGCTTTTAACGATATTTTAAACGTTTTTGTACGGGCTGCAAAAGCGATTAAATAATATTTTTAAGGTTAGAATTTTTTTTTAGCTTTTTTAAACTTTTATAAATTATAATATATAATATTATAAATAACTTATTACCTTTTAAAAGTTATACCTTATAATTATACGTTTTTTAATAAATTAATAGCATACCCTTTATTTTACGGGTTATTAAGTTTTTTAATTTAATTTTATAATTTTTATTAATTAAAATTATGCACTTATTACCGAAAATTTAAAAGTAATTATTATTAACCTTATATAATTTATTAAATTCGAATTCGTTTTTAAAGTATTCGATTAATATTATATTTTTATTATAAATTATTTAATTTTATTAATTATATACGTTATAACTTTTATTATTAAATTTGAAAAATATATCGGGATTTTTATTTAAGTTAAAATTATACAAGTTTTATCCTATAAAAATTAAATACCTTATTTTATAACTTCGTTTTAATATTAATTATAAAAGGTAAAAATTATTAGTTTAATGCCTTTAATTATATAAAACTTCTTAATAATTAATATACCGAATTTTTTATTATTATTTAGGCGTAAAGTTTTTATTTCTTTATTTTAACCTTTTACGTTAAAAGGTATCGTTTTTAAACGTTTGGTTATCCGTATAATATAAACGTATAAGTTTTACTATATTTCGTTTTTAGTTTTAAACGAATAATATTTTTTATAACGTAAAAAATCGTTTATAATAAAACCAAAATAATTATTGTTTTTAATACTAACGGGCTTAACTAAGCTTATATTATACTAAATAATTTTTCCTATATATTGCTTTCGTTATTATAGATTTATAAATAAGATTTTCCGTATCTTTTTTTCGTTATACGCTATATAAGGCAACGTTTTTATTTCGTTAAGGTTTAGGTTTATTTCCGTAAACTCTTTAATGGTTCAAATTAATCGTTTTATATTAAAATAATAAAAACGGCAATGTTATAAGATAATTTTCTTTATCATTTCGTTTATTATGCAAACTTTTTTATCTTTAAAAGCGCTAACGAACATCTTTTTTAGGTTACCGTCGTTTTTATTAAGTACCTCCCCTAATACGTATCTTTATTAATAGTTTTTATCGTTCGTTAATTCCGGGGCCTTAATAATAAGTTTCAGTTTTTTATAAAGTTATAAAAAAAAGCCTTTTTAAAGTACGTTAATTATTATTAACTGAAACCTATTAAGGTTTACCAAGGTATTTCTATTTAAGTAATTTCCCCTTTTATAATATATTGAAACGGGACGGGGAGAATCGGTCCTGATCAGTGCATAATCGAAGAGCGTGTCACGAGTGAGCCCAGGGTTCAAGAGATAATGAAGGTAACGCAAGCTGTATTCTGGTGTTGAGACCAGTCCAAAAAGCAAAACTCTGAACGATGAGTAGTGATGTTCTCGGGGGTTGAGCCCGGCGAAAAGGACCGCTAGAAATACATAAGGGGGTGCTGACTAACCGATCAGTCAAGCCATGTGTCCGACCCTGCACCCTGCTCCATTTCAATATCTTTCTAAAAAATACCTTTAAAAGGAAGTCGTTAATATATAACGTATACTTTACTATAATTTTCGTTATTTCCTTTACGTAACCCTTTTAAAAGTTACTTTATTATTTTAACGGCAATAACGATAATAAGCCCTTTACCTATCATAATATAGATTCCCTTATTTTTAATATTTAGGACCGAATTCTTTTTAAAGTCCTTAATATTATTCGTAATATTAACGTTCGCTTTTAAGTCCCAAAATAACCTATCTTTATTATTCTTCATAAATAAATGGATATATAATAACATGGCATTACCTATAACAATTACTTTAAAGCTTTTAATTGTTATAACCTTAAGGCATTTAGCTATTATAGCTACCTTTCGAAGCGTCTTGCCAGCATTATCTATAACTATCGCTTTAAGGCTCTTAATTATTAAAGCTTTAAAATAATTAATTACTATAACCTCTACTTTAGAGCATTTAAACGCTATAATTTTAATAACATTAATCATTATAGCTAACTTCTAAATTACCTTATCGTACCACTACATAAAGTTTTAAAGCTATTGTTCATTAATATAAGCGCTAAATGTTCCTCCACTGGAACGGTACAAATTTCCCAGGCCTTTAGAGATAAATTGCTTTTTACCCGGTTCACCGCCGCGGGCGTTACCGCAGGTGTTGCAAAAGTTGTTGCTTTAATTGTTATTACTCTAACTTCTGCCTTTATTTCGGCCTTACTTCCCTTTTTTACCTTTATTATTCTTCTTTTTTTAAGGCTTAAGGTAATCCTTCGTTAAATATCCGTATTTGCCAGAATTAAAACAGAATAGTTTTTCGTTTTTATTCCATACGGGCTTATTATTTTAAAAATTATTATTATTTCCCTTATTTTTATTCCTTTAAACGGTATAAAACCGTTCGTTTTTTTTTTTCTTATTAATACGGTTCTGGAATTTATTATTAAAATCATTAATTAATTATTAAAAAAAGTAATCCGTTTGTTTAAATATTAATTATATCGTTTTATATTAATTATTAACGCAGTTTTTTATAACAGTAAGAAATATAATAATATACTTTTCGATCTTAAGCTTTATACCATAACCTTTTACTTTTTAAAATAACTTCTGAAACTTAATAATAAACTATACAAAATCTTCTTTATTATATATAATCTTATTAAACTTTTTCCAAAATAACCTTTACCAAACCTTATTTATCGCTATATAAATCTTCCGTAAGATCCTTAACATCTTTATTCCCTTTTTGATACTTATAATTAATTTAAAAAGCGCCCTTTTACAAGTTTTGGTAATAGCTTTCGTTAAACGTAATTAATTAATTTGCTTCAGCTTTATACCGTCCTTATAATTAATCTTTTCCAGTACAAAATTAAAAACATTAGTTTATAGCTTCTAATTAACTTAAGTTAACAAATAATTCTCCTTATTTAAAAAAAAGTCGAAACGTTTTTAACGGAATTTTGAATTATTATTAAATTTCTTAAAGGTCTTTTTCTATTCCTTTAAACGGATACCTAATTCGTTAAAGCTATCTAAGCTACTAAAGTTAAAACCGAAAAACTGCTAAAAGAATTATAATATCCCTTCCGTCGTTTCGGTAAATCCTTAAATAATCCTAAAAAAAAGATGAAAATAATAAGCTATCTAAATCATCAAGGTTTCCGCATACTATTCCCTTTTCTTTGGACGGTAGCTTCATTTTCTTACGTTTCTTTCTTTTCGGAAGGTCGGGCTTTTCAATAAACTACCTCCTAGACTTTTTTTCACCTTCTTTTAAAGGGTTGATCTCTTTTACGTCGCTCTTTTCGGGCACTGCAACAGGTGCTGCAACAGGCGCTGCAACAGGTACTATAACGGGGACTTCCTTCAAGCAACTTGCCCAAGCCATGGGCTAAACGTTTTTAACGTTTTTGCTTATACATTTGCATTTCACGAACTTTTTAAGCTTCGCAACGTTTTATTTCCGAATATATCCAAAAACTTTATTATTATATCGTTTAATCGTAACATTATTTCGTTAATTTTTTGGCTTTAAAACTTTATATCTTTAACTTTATTCTTAACCTATTAATATTTATTTTTCCGTACTTTAAGGTTTTATTTAATCCCATTTATATTAATACCTAAAAACGTATAAAGCTTATTTAAATTTACTTCGGTTTATTATTTCTGGATTAAGGTTTCAAACTTTTTGAAATTTGTTTTTAACTTTTATTATTAAAATAACGGGTTATTTTCCATTAAAAATGCCTTTTATTTTTCCGCCTGCTTTTTTTTACTATAAAATTCTTTATCTTAAAAAACCTTTTAATCGGAAAAAAATCCGGAATAAGGAAAAAGAAAAAAGTTATCGTTATTTATATGCTTTCTTTTTTTAAAAACGAAGCCGTTATCGGATAAATTATAAATTTGCTTAACGGAAAACTCTTTAAAAGTTTTACGTTTTTTTGCTATCGTTGATTGCTATTTAATTCTTTTTTAAATCGTTAATTAAACGGCTCTTTTTTTAATATTTTACTTTTTTTTATTAATTTAGTTTTTAAACTATAATTAACCACTTCGTATAACGTATTACGGTTACCAATTAACCAAAAGATGTTACTATATTAATAATTATAATAATCAAATATAAAAATCTGGCATAATTACTCTATATTAATTCTCTAAGTTTAGGGAAAGAACTAATTTAATCCGTAAATAATCGCCCTTACATATACGATTAGGTAACAAAAGATTATTAATAAACAAAGGCTGTCCCAGGCAGCATTCTGCTGCCTAGCCTGAACAAAGTCCACCAGCCAGTAGAACCTAAAAGCACTAATTGCCGACAGTATTAAAAAAATTATTAATAATTTTTTGTTATAAATAAGGTATTTAAGTTTTACGTTTTTAAAAGTTTTAAAAAAGTAAGTTATTAGGTATTATTTTCCGTTATTTTTTTAATTATTTTAAAATTCCATTAAAAGTATAATTTAATGCGTTTATTTTAAAAAATTTTTTATAGTTAGGTAATTTTATTATCGGGTTATTAATAAAGTTTTTTAAATTTCTTTTAAAAATTTGAATTCTTTTTCGATATATTTTTTAATAGTAAGCTTAATTAAGAAAGAAGTTATTTTTTTAAAACTTTTAATTAATTAATGTATATAACCGGTAAATTTTAAAAATTAAGGGATATTAATAATAGTTGCTTTATTAAAGATTAGTTAGTTTTTACTAGCTTTTAATATAAAATCTTAAATTTAAATTTATTTAAAAGTAATAATAAATTTTAAAAAGTTTAATTTTTGTATATATTAAACGTTTTTTTAGCGTCTATTAGTAGGTTAACCTTTTTTAAGGGTTTTAATATTTATATAATATTTTTTTTACATTCTTTTTAAAAAATTTTAAGTAAATAAAGATATCGTCGAGGTATATAAAAATAAATTTATTTAAGTATTTACGTAAAGTGGTTATAATTATATATTAAAAACTTATTAAGGCGTTAATAAATCCGAAAGGTATTATTTTATATTTATAATATCCGTATATCGTTTTAAACACGGGGTTTTAATTTTTTTGGGTTATTTATATAAGGTGGTATTTTTCTTTAAGATCGAAGGCCGTAATTATTTAATTCGGTTAATATTGTTTTTATGGTATTTATAAAAGTTAAAAGGTATTCGTTTTTAATAATAATATCATTTAATTATTAGTAGTCGTATATACGGTTATATATTAGATTTTTATTTTTATCGAATTTTTGTTTGATATTTTTTATTTTAGGTACCATAATTATAAGATAGTTAGCGAAAGATTTAAAAAGTTAAATAAATTCTTTTTTAAGGTTTTATTAAAGATTTTTTTAAAAAGCTTTTGTCTTTTAAGGTTTATGTAATAAATTTGATAAAGTTTCGAATAATGTTCTTTTTTAATAGGAATTTTGTAATTTTATTAATTATGTCGGCAATTGATGCTTTCAGGTGCTACCGGCTGGTGGGCTTTGTTCAGGCTAGGCAGCAGAATGCTGCCTGGGACAGCCTTTGTCCATTGATGATCCTTTATTACCTAATCGTGTATAGAAGGGCGATTGCTTACGGATTAGATTTGTCCTTTCCTAAAACTTAAAGAACTAATATAAAGCAATTACGCCAGATTTCTGTATTCGATTACTATAACTGCTGACATGGTAGCATTTTTTAGTTAATTGGTAACCGTAATACGTTATATAAAATGGTTAATTATAATTTAAAAACTAAATTAATAAAAAAAATAAGAAATTTTTAAAAAAGTTATTTAATTAACGATTTAAAAAAGAATTAAATAATAATTAACGATAATAAAAAAACGTAAAATTTTTGAAAAGTTTTTTATTAAATAAATTAATAATTTATCCGATAACAGCTTCGTTTTTAAGAAATGGAAATATATGAATAATAATAACCTTTTTCTTTTTTTTTATCCCGGATTTTTTTCCGATTAAAAGGTTTGTTAAAATAAAGAATTTTATAATAAAGGAAAGCAAGCAAAAGAATAAAAGGCATCTTTAATGGAAAATAATGCGTTGCCTTAATAATAAAGGTTAAAGGCAAATTTTAAAAAGTTTAAAACTTTAATTCAAAAATAATAAACCGAAACAGATTTAAATAAGCTTTATACGTCCTTAGGTATTAATATAAGTAAAATTAAAAAAAATATTAAAATATAAAAAAATAAATATTAATAAATTAAGGATAAAATTAAAAATATGAAGCTTTAAAACCAAAAGATTAACGAAATAATGTTACGATTAAATAATATAATAATAAAGTTTTTAAATATATTCGGAAATAAAACGTTACAAAGCTTAAAAAGCTTACGAAATATAAGTGTATAAGTAAAAGCATTAAAGAACGTTTAGCTTATAGTTCGGGTAAATAGCTCGAAAGAAGTTTCCGTTGCAGCACTCGTTGCAGTATTCATTATAGCGCTTATTGTAACGTTTGTTATAATGCCCGAAAAAAGCGACGTAAAAAAGATTAACTCCTTAAAAGAAGGCGAAAAGAAGCTTAAAAGGTAATTTATTAAAAAGCCCAACCTTTCGAAAAGAAAGAAAAGTAAAAAGGTAAAATTACCGTTTAAGGAAAAGGGAATAGTACGCGGAAACCCTGATAATTTAAATAGTTCCTTATTTATATCCTTTTTTTCGGATTTTTTTAAGGGTTCCCTGAAAAAGAAAGATTGTTATAGTTTCTTTAACAGTTTATCTAGCTTTAGTAGCTTAAATAACTTTAACAAATTAGGTGTCCGTTTAAAAAAACGGAAAAAGGATTTTAAAAAGTTTAATAACAATTCGAAATTTTATTAAAAGCGTTTTAACTTTTCCTTAAATAAAGAAAATTATTTGTTAGGTTAAGTTAATTAAAAATTATAAAATAACGTTTTTAATTTTGTACTGGAAAAAATTAATTATAAAAACGGTATAAAATTAAAGTAAATTAATTAATTGCGTTTAGCGAAAGTTATTATTAAAACCTGTAAAAGGGCGTTTTTTAAGTTAATTATAAGTATTAAAAAAGGAATAAAAATATTAAGGACCTTACGAAAGATTTATATAGCGATAAGTAAGGCCCGATAAGGGTTATTTTAAAAGGAGTTTAATAAAATTATATACGATAAAGGAGATTTTATACAGTTTATTATTAAGTTTCAAAAGTTATTTTAAAAACTAAAAGGTTATAATATAAAACTTAAAACTAAGAAATATATTATAATATTTTTTATTATTTAAAGAACCGTACTAGCAGTTAATATAAGACGATATAATTAATGTTTAAATAAATGGATTATTCTTTTCAGTAACTAATCGACGATTTTAATAATAAATTTTATAACCGTATTAATAAATAAAAATAACAAACGGTTTTATTACGTTTAAAGAAATAAGGATAAAAGAAATAAGGATAAAAGAAATAAGGATAAAAGAAATAAGGATAAAAGAAATAAGGATAAAAGAAATAATAATAATTTCCGAAATAATAAGCCCGTATAAAATAAAAACGGAAAGTTATTTTGCTTTAATTATAGTAAGTACGGATATTTAGCGAAGAATTATTTTAAGCTTTAAAAAAAGAAAAATAATAAAGGTAAAAAAAGGAAATAAAGTCGAAATAAAGGCAGAAGTTAGGGTAATAATAATAATTAAAGTAATAGCTTTCGTAATACCCGTAATAACGCCTACAGCGGTAAACCGGATAAAAAGTAATTTATTTTTAAAAGCTTAAAAGATTTATATCGTTTTAATGAAAAAATATTTAACGTTTATGTTAATAAATAATAACTTTAAAACTTTATACAGTAATATAATAAAATGATTTAGGAGTTAGTTATAATAATTAATATTATTAAAATTATAATGCTTAAATGTTTTAAAGCAAAGGTTATAATAATTAATTACTTTAAAGCTTTAATAATTAAGAGCTTTAAAGCAACCGTTGCAGATAACGCTGGCGAAACGCTTTAAAAGGTAATTATAATAACTAAATGCTTTGAGGTTATAACGATTAAAAGTTTTAAAGCAGTTGTTATAGGTAATATTATACTGTTATATATTTATTTATTTATAATGAATAATAAAAATAAGTTATTTTGGGATTTAAAAGTAAACGTTAATATTATGAATAATATTAAAGATTTCGAAAAAATTTCGGTTTTAAATATTAAAAATAAGGGAACTTATATTATAATAAATGAAAAACCGATTATCGTTATTGCCGTTAGGATAATGAAGTGGCCTTTAAGGGGGCCTCGTAAAAAAATAACGAAATTATATTAAAGTATATATTATATATTAATAATTTCCCTTTAAAGATATTTTTTGGAAAAATATATTATAAAAAAGAAGGTTATTTGAATAAAAATATTTTAATAAACTTTAACAGGTTTTAATTAATAACAATTAACGTATTTTGGAAAAGCTTTTTTTATGGCTTTATAAGAAGTTAAAACTTATTATTAAGGCCCTGAAGTTAACGAACGACAAAAATTATTAATAAGGATACGCATTAGGGTAAATACTTAGTAAGGATGATAATGATTTGAAAAAGATGCTTATTAGCATTTTTAAGGATGGAAAAGTTTATATAACGAACGAAGTAATAAAGAAAATTATCTTTTAATACCGCCGTTTTTATTATTTTAATATAAAATAATTAATTTGGATTATTAAAAGGTTTACGGGGATAAATTTAGATTTTAACGAAATAAAAGCGTTATTTTGTATAATATGTAATGAAAAAAAGATACGGAAGATTTTATTTATAAACTTTTAACGATAAGGGCAGTACGTAAAAAAGATTATTTGGTATAATATAGGTTTAGTTAAGCCCGTTAATATTAAAAATAATAATTATTTCGGTTTTATTATAAATAATTTATTATATTATAAAAAGTATTATTTATTTAATATTAAGAATAAAGTATAATAAAGTTTATATATTTATATTATACGGATAATTAAACGTTTAAAAACGATTTTTTTAACGTAAAAAGTTAAAATTAAAAAATAAAGATTTTACGTTTAAATGGCGGTAAAAAATATGGTATATCGATTATCGAAAAGTTTTGTATAATTAAAGCTATTAAATTAGTAATTTTAAGCTTTTATAATTAATATTAAAATAAAATTACGGAAAAAGGTATTCAATTTTTGTAAAACGAAATTTGTACGATTTTAATTTAAATAATAATTCCGATATACTTTTAAAACTTAATAATAAAAACTATAACATATATAATTAATAAAATCAAACAATTTATAATAAAGCATATGATATTAATTAAATGCTTTAAAAACGTATTTAAACTTAATAAATTATATAAACCTGATAATAATTATTTTCGAATTTTCGGTAATAAGTATATAATTTTAATTAATAAAAATTATAGAACTAAATTAAAGAAGTTAATAATCCGTAAAGTAAAAGGTATATTATTAAGTTATTAAGGGACGTATAATTATAAGTTATAGCTTTTAAAAAGCGGTAAGTTATTTATAATATTATATATTATAATTTATGAAAATTTAAAAAATTTAAAAAAATTTTTGATTTTAAAGATATTATTTAATCGTTTTTATAATCCGTATAAAAACGTTTAAAATACCGTTAAATGTAAAAGAGTATCAGAAATAAAGAATAAAAACGATAACGTTATTTCGGAAGACTATACGGACCAGTAAATTAAGCAAGTTAAGCGTAAAAAAGGACGTCCGAAAAAGATAGTCCTTAAGTTATATATCCTAAAGGCCCTAAACGAAGCCTTTAAGCTAATGCGCGAACTGAAGTTAGCTTTAATTTAAAAGGGCGAAAAAAGCGATAAGGGCTTATATATTTTTTATTTCGTTTTAAACGTTAACGATAACGATTTTTTTAAAGGTTACGGAAATTCCGATCAGGTTATCCGGAATATCTACGAATATTAATAAATGGCTAATATGCTAAAGGATAAATACGATGGCATTTTTAAAAATTCGGAAAATATTAACCTTGGCAAATTATTTATTATTTACAAATTATTTATAATAACGGACGACGGCCCGTTTTTAAAAGAAATTATAAAGGGCTTAAAACGAAAAATATAGCTTAAAATAATTTTTACGGAAATTAAAAAAAGTTTTTCGTATAAAACCTTTAAATTTACGCCTTTTAACGAAAAAACTTATAAATATTTTATTAAGATTAAATAAGTATTAAAAGAAATATACGTTTATAAAAAAGTTAAATAAATATAAGGTACGTATTTATGTAAAAAGATTTATTTAACGAAAAGGAATTAATTATAATAAAACCGTAACGAATATAATAAAAGTTATATATTAAAGAATTTTAATACCTTTAATTATTTATTTAGGCTGATATATATTTTAAATTAATTTTATCGTTACGTATTTAAATAATAAATAAAAAAAAGTTTTATATAAAATAGTTTTTTATATTAAAAAAGTATTTCGATATATATTTAAAAAATAAAAAAACGTACTCTTTTTTTATTAAAAAGGTTATTAAATTAATAAACTTCTTATACGGCTTAAAATAAGGCGAAATTGCTTAATAAAAAAAAGTTAAAAAAATATTTACGAAATTAAGTTTTTATTTATTAATTTCGAATAATACGATTTATTATAACTTTAAAACCAAATACGTTATCGTTTTATATATTAATAAGTTTTTATTTTTCGCAATTAATAAATAATAATTTAAAAACGTTATTAAGAAAATTATTAAAAATATTTTTATTAAAAGTTTAAAAAACGTAAATTAATATTTAAATATACGGATTATCCGTTTTATATTAATTAACGACGTTAAGTTAAATTAATAATAATATATTAAAAAATTATTAAAATTAATTAAATTAAAGAAAATACGAAAAAGCTTTATATTATTCGTTAAAAATTATTTAAAGTACGTTATTAAATACGAAAATAAAGTTAATAAAAAATATATTTAAATATATAAATTTAGTAAAAAAATTCAACTTTTTAAATTATATTAATAAATCGAATATAACGTTTATAATTTTAATTTAAATTAAGTTTATAAGTAATTTATTATTTAAATATTAAAAATATATTAAAAAAATTTTACGTTATTTAAATAATACGGTAAATTTAATTTTTCGGTATAAAAAATTAAAACGAAATTATCCGTATTAAAAATATAATAACTTAAAGTTATTCGAAATAATAAATATAAGTTTTATAAATAATTAAAAATTAATAAAATTTATTATAAAAAATATATATTTTTATAACTAAAACGTTCGTATTTTGGATTTTAAAGTTATAAAGCGTTATGATAAAATATATTATAAAAACAAAATATATAAGTATAAAAATAATTATAACGGAAATAATTAAAATTAAAATCTTTTTAATAAAATTAAAGTTTATATTTAAAGGCTTTATTTTTATTTTAAAAAATAATATAAAAATATTTAAATAGGTAAAAAAAAAATATAAATATTATAAAAAAAGCGTTATATTAAAGTTAAATATTATTACGTACGACAAAAAGTTTAAGTAAAAAATATTAATTTTTAATACGTAAAAAGTAAAAATAATTTTTTAAACGGGTTTATAAAATTATTTAACAAAACGGATTTTAAACGGTTCGTACGAAATCTGAGATTTGAAAAAATACGAAACTAAAGTTTAATTCTTATATAGATTAGTTATTTTTAAATTTGATTTTAAATTTTTCGGATTTTTTAGTCGCGGTTACTTAACGTAAAAAAGCGTATCGATAATTGGTACTTTTAGGTGTTACCGGCTGGTAAGCTTTGTTCAGGCTAGGTAACAGAATGCTGCCTGGGACAGCCTTTGTTTATTGATGATCTTTTGTTACCTAATCGTATATATAAGGGCGATTGCCTACGGATTGGATTTGTCCTTTTTTAGAACTTAGAGAACTAACATAGAGGAATTATGCCAGATTTCTGCATTCGATCACTATGACTGCTGACAAATTATAGTTAAGTAATTTTTTGTAGGTTCGTTTTTTAAATGATTTTTTAAACCGTCGATATTTAAGGGGTATTATTATTATTAAATTCGAAGTTTTAATTTTTTTTAATTACGTAGTAGATTTTGTAAGAATTATTTTTTGCAGGTTTATAAAATTATTTTAAATAAACGTTTAGTTTTTTTTTAGTTAATACGTAAATTGTTAAAACGAAATATAATATTTTTAAAATAACGTTATATTTTAGAATATCGGTTATATTACAGGTAACCTTTTTTAAATATTTTTATATTTGGATTATAAGTTTTTTAAATTTTTCTTAATTTTTTTTTAATTTTTTAATTATTATCGTAAATAAATAAACTTCCGTCGATTGTTCGTAATTTATATAATTACTGCTTATATTTTTAAAAAATTGGTATTTTTTAGTTATTTTAAAGAAAATGAAATTATTTTTTGTTCCGGCATCAATTATTACGTTAAACGTTTTATTTTTATAATAAATATGGATTTCGATTTAATTCCGTAATTCTTTTTTTGCTTTATATAAGGTTTTATATTTATAGGGTTTTCGATACTTTATTTTCGAAAACCTTCGTAATTTTTTAATTAAGGTATTTTTTTAATTAAAACGTGTTTTTATTTATAAGCTTTTTTAATAGTATATTTAATATAGTAATTATTTATGTACTTATACCACTTTTTGTTATTAAAATAATATTTAAATGTAATTACCTTTTTTTAGTTCGTTTTTAACTTTTATATTTTACGAATTATAAGGTTGGAAAGGTAGATTTTCGAAAAGGCTGTTTTTATATTTAAGAGTTTATATTAGATATAAAATATCGAGAAATAATATAAGTATTTTTATAATATGGCTTTCCGACTTTATTTTAATTCGAGATATAGATAATAAATTTTAAAATAATCTGATTATCGGGAAGTTTTTATATATTAATATTCATTGTTTGATTTTATAAATATCTTCTTTTTATTTTATCCTGGCCACAAGTTGTTATTTCTTTTTGGTTTGTAAGTAGAATAAATAATCGTAAATTTGGTAAAGGGTTTAAAATTTTTTTTATAATTGTTTGTTAGTAATTTATCCTTAAGGTATGTTATATATTTTAAAAGTTTATAAAGCTTTGAAAATAATTGTTTATAGTTATTAAAATCTAATTATACTTAACCGTTTTAGTTGTATATTTTATACTTTTATATATTAAAGTAATAAATGTATTTTAATATAATAATTATCTTAAAAACTATTTATTTTAAATAATATTTATAAGCTTTAATTATAAAATCTTTATAAATAAACTAATTTTTCTATTTTAAATCGTTATTTTTAACCTTGTTAATCGTAATAATAATAAATTCTTAATCGATAAAGGTAAAGTTAACTTCTTTTTCGGTTTTCTTTTGTTATTTATTTTTCGTTCGGCCGTACGGACCTTTTTTTTAGGTTAGGAATTTTTTTTAATTTATTTTTTAGTTGGAAAACGATATTCGTTTTTATAGTAATCCTTTTTGTTATATTTAAAATATTTAACGTTAAATTTAATTTTTTTGAACTTTTTCGAAACGGTATTAATTTTTTTTTTGTAAATTCTTTTTGGTTTTTGTTATTAAAACGTTTATTATCATTTCGTTTATTAAAAAAAATTTTTTAGGTACCGATTAAAAATACGTTGGTTGGTAATGATAACCTGGTTAATATAATTTTTAAAAGGTTTAATTTTAAGTACTTTAAATATTTTATTTTTGACCTAGGTTTTTAGGCTATTATAAAAAGGGAAAAATAACGCATTTTCCGGTAGTTTAAAAATTATTATTAAACGGTTAAATTTAGTTATATATTCGGTTATTAATTTAATTTATTTAAAAAATATATTTGCTTAATTATATATTATTATTTATCCGTATTCCTAAATAAGGTTTATATTCGTTTCTTAAAGTATTTTTATAGTTTAAAAATATAATTAATAATATTCGTAAATTCGAAAAAGTAATTTATTAAATAATTCTTTAAAAAGAGTTTAAATTAATTAAATAATTTTCGATAAGGAGTTATGAAATGGTTATTATTTTTAATAATTTTTCGTAAAATTGTTTTTATAAATTTTACAGTAAAATTTAATTTAAATTAAAAAAAATTTTATATTAATGGTTTTATTATAAGGTTTAAAGGGAGTTAATTTATAAATTTTGACGTTAAATATTCCGTAATAAGCAAAAAGGGGTATTTTTTTTCGGGTTCGATTAATACCGAATAAAAAATGTGTAGTGGTTTTTAAAAGGGGTATAAAAGTTTTTATTTATCCGGCAATTTTGGCAAATTCTTTTTTTTTTAGCTTTATAACTTTTTAGGTTACAAAGTTTAATTTTTCTTTAATTATAAGTTTTTTTCTTTTCCTCTTTAGGTTTTTATTTTGTATCTTTTTTTAACTTTTTCTTTTTCGGATTTTTTAAAAAATATTTTAATAATTTTTTAAGGGTAAAAGTAAATTATTATTAAAAAGAAAGAAAGTTTTTTAAGCCCTTAGTTTTAATAATAAATATTATGTTATCGATTTATTAAAAGATCTTTTTAATAAAAGATAAATTACTTAATTTGGTTATTATTTTTTTAATAATTAATAACTAAGATTATATATATTATTTATCTTTTAAACGTTATTTTATAAATAAATTTTAAATTATTCGTTAATTATTAATTAAAGAATTATTAAAATGTAATAAACTTTTTATATATTTACTTAAAAGTATAAATAATATCAGAAAGAAGGGTTTAATTTATAAGTAACAATAATATAATAAATAATTTAAGGGTTTATTCGTTAAAAAATTTACGTACTTTTTTTATAATTAAAAAACGATACTTTTAATTAAAAGCTTAAATTAATAATTAAAAAATAAAATTAAATAAGTATTATTTATATAAGAAACCCTTTGTTATATATTTATTTTAAATTTAATAAGTATATCGTAAATTGGTATAATTTATATAATTTACGTAATCTAGTCCCAGATTACCTAGATCACCTAGATTATTTAGATCACCTTGATCTTGGCGCGGGGAAAGCCAAGCTTTCCCTAATCCGAAGATTAGCCGTGCGGGGCCCGTACCAAGCTCCAAAGGCAGGTTTTTCCAAATACAGGACCCCCTATTCCTGTACTGTAACAGTTTATTCTTCCTTACTTAATAAGTCGTTTTATATTATTAATATTAAAAAATGGTTAATTAAAGCTAAATAATTGAAATATTTACAAAGTTGGTCACTTTACTGGTTTAAATCGTTTAATAATATAATATGTTAAATGTTTATTATTATTATAAAAATAAATTTAAATAATTTAAACTAATTATAATTTAACGTATAACGTACCATATAAGCAAACGGCTTAAATAAGCAAATAATAAATTTTTTTTAACTTTTTAAATATTTAATTTAATATAACGTACCACATAAGCAAGCGCAATATATAAACAAGCGCAATACTTTTTAGCACTTTGTAATAACAAATTGAAATAACTTAACAACAATATATCGCATTAATTAAAATTAATCGGATTTTGTTTTGTTAAACGTATTTATAACTTTTTCATAAGTAAGCGCATTATAACCGTGCTTGCTATAAACGTTACATTTCCGTTTTTTATTTTTAACCTTTTTGCGATAATTATTTTCAGCCGTTATTAACTACATTTTTCCACCACCTTTTCCTTTTTCGGCCAAAAAAACTTATTCCTTTTATATAATAAATATTTCTCCTTTTCAAAAACGTTTATTTTTGGTTTTTCGACGATTGCTTAAAACATAGTTCGTTTCGCGTAATTAAACGTTTTTTTCCCGAAAAAAAGCGGCTTTATATAATAGCAATATATAATCTTTTATTACAAAATTAATTAATTTAAGTATTTTTATTAACGAATTACTTTAATAATTTTTAATCTTTTTTTGCAAATATTGTCCTTATTTTATTATTTTACAGATATTTTTAAGTTCTTTTGCGGAAGGTAAAATAAAACCGGCAAAAGTTAATAAGAGAATGGTCGGCGTAAATATAATTAGAAAGATTTTGAATTTGGAATAGATATTATAAAAATCGAATAAAATAAAACCAGTTTTCGCGAATTTAGATTTAATATTATCGAACGTTATAGCAGTTTTAAACGCGTCGTAAAAGCCGGCGAAAAAATCTTTTTTGGTATTATAAGTATAATAGCGTTATATTAGGTTTTCGATATATAATAAATAAACGTATTTTAAAACAAAAAAAATAAAATATATTAAAAGATTAAAGCCGATACGAAAAATACGCGGCTATTCAAAGCATAATAATATCGTAATTAGCGTAATTTTTTTCGAATTTTATCGAATAATAATTTTCGTAACCGTCGAGGATAAAAAAACGTTTCGAACTTTTTATATACGTCCGAATATATTTATTAAAATATTAGATTTATTTAAAACTTAATTTATTTATTATTTATTTATTATTACTTAATATAAATTTTTGATTAATTACTGATAATAAACTATTACGGTATTAGAATTTTAAATAATTTGTTCCTGCCATAATAATAAATAATAATATAACTCAACTTTAAAAATTAATAACTTAAATAATTATAATCTATTTTTTTATTACCTTTATTTAAATTTTTTACGTTTTCGATATTAATAATTATTATACCCGTTAT
Source organism: Monosporascus sp. CRB-9-2 (assembly GCA_004155915.1). Classification (NCBI taxonomy): domain Eukaryota; kingdom Fungi; phylum Ascomycota; class Sordariomycetes; order Xylariales; genus Monosporascus; species Monosporascus sp. CRB-9-2. The sequence continues at coordinate 14,123 of QJOA01000657.1, read as the reverse complement.
TATAAAAAACTTTATTAAAAATCCAGTTTCGTCGAAGTTATAAATATTCTTTTTTATAATACCGTATTTCGTAATTATAGCCCGAATAAGCTCGAATTATTTACGAAATGTTTTTAAATTTTCGAATAAAATCCGTTAATAATTAATTTTCCGATTTAAACGCGTTTAAACTTTTTTTTACCGTTTAACAAAGTCTGACGTCTAATTAACTTTAACGCGTTCCGTAACGCGTTAAATAAGCAATATATTAATCATATTTTTAATATATTAAAGCCGGACAAAAAACGTTTACGTATTTAGGTTAAGGATTCGGTCGATAATTGATTTTTTTTCGGTCGGCGTTAATTTCCGCGAATTAAGAGTAGTATCGGTTCGGACGTATTTACCGGTAAAACGGTATATTAAGATAAAAAATAAGATTTCATAAATAAAACTAAGATTTTTATAATCAAGTTTCGGATTTCGTTTTTTAACCTAAATAACTAGGTTTATTTTTACTTTTTTTATAAGGCATTTTATAATATTGGTGTTAAGAAATAAACGATTAAAGATAAATAGTTAGAATGGTTAAAAAAGTATTACGCTTGCTTATATGTTACGTTCGCTTATATAGCACGTTATGTATTTTTTAATATTAATATTATAAAATAAACTTAGCCGTTTAAATTAAAAATAAAATTAAAAACTTAATTATAGAAAACTTAATTTTATATACGATATTACCGAAATTATTTTAAAAGTCCAATATTATAATAAACGCGCCTAAACTGATATTATTCTCAATTCGCAGTTTTTAACGCCGACCGAAAAAGAATTAATTATCGAACGAATTTTAATTTTAAATATACAAATATTTCTTATTCGGGTTTAATATAATAAAAATATAACAAATTTATTACTTACCTAATATATTACGATATATATCAAAACTAACTAAGCATTTAATTTTATTAAACGGTAAAATAACTTAAAATACGTTTAAATTTAAAAATATTTCGTAAATATTTTAAGTTTATTCTAATCATAATTACGAAACACGGTATCGTAAAAAGAATATTTTATATTTTAACGAAATAAATTTTTTGGTGAGGTTTTTCATAAAATAATTCTAACTAAGAAAGAATTAAGCGGAATTACCGTTTATTACGAGATAAAACCTTTAAATAACAGTCGAAATAAGATAACCGTGGAAAGTTATATATATACTAAAACATCAAGAGACAATAACGCTAAAAATTAAACGTTTAAGGGATTCGGTATAAGGCGTCTCTAAATATTTTCTATATATTATCTTAATATTATTATACGTTTTTTAATAATAGTTTAACAAAAGTTAAGCTTAAAAAGATTATATTAATATTAATTTAAAATCGGATTATTTATAATTAATTCTTAAAAGAAATTAACCGTTTATTAAAAATTATAAATAAATTAACTTTAAAAAAATAAAACAAATTTTAACGTACTTTTTCAATACCGATTAACGTAACGTAATAAACGTTTTATTTTATTTTTTAAGGAAATTTTTCTTAAATTTTAAATTTACGATATATATATTCAATTTTATTAATAAGTTAATAAATTTTAAATTAACTGTATAAAGTAACGGATATACGTACATAATAATTTCGTTTCAATTAAAAAGTATGAAAAGGTTAATATATTATTTCGAAATTTTAACGATACGAAAACGTTACGATTATACGACATAATTTATTGCGAAGAATTTGTATATAACTTAATATTTCTCGTTAATTTCGAGAAAACAAATATTGATAAAATAGCGGAAAGATTACTAACTTTATTCGAAATAAATATAATTAAAGGTTTATTACGTTAATAAAGAAATTTAATTAATTCGTTATCGAAAATATTAATGTAATAATTATTTATATAATTTTTATTATTTATAAAAGAAACGTTAATTTATAAACGAAAATATTATTACGTGTAGGTTACGGTATTATATAATATTCGACATTAACTAATCCAGGGCTCGAGATAATCGTTTAATTATCGTTTTATATAAAAATTTCGTTTAAAAAGTTTATAAAAATCGAATATTAAATATATACCAAAGCGAAAGCTAAAATATAAATAGGTTACAAGTTAACGAAAAAAGTATTACGATTAAAACAAAAAACTATTATCGATTTTATAAACTTCGAAAACAATTCGAAAAGATGTAAATACGTTATATTTGCTACCGATATATTTTTAATTTTTATTTAAAATACTTACTTTAAAAACTGGAAGTAAAATATTAATTATAACGTTTCGGTATTTTTTAAAGGGTTTGTAAATTAAAATAAAAATTTTCTATAAACCATTAAATATAATAACGAAATTTAAAAAAATTATTATTGCCGAAATATATTTTAGTCATTTTTTAAAAAAAATTTTAAACTTAAACTTTTAATGCCGTATATACAAACTTAAAATGGAAATACGAAGTATGCTAAAGATATAATTAAAAAGAAATTGTAATATAAAATAACGTTAAATTATTTATGTTTTTAATTATATATATTTTTAAAATTATAATACTTTTATATAAGCGTATTTTTAAATACGGTTTTTGAATAGATTTTATATCAGTTTATTATATTTATTTAACGTATAAAAATAACGTTATAATTTTTAATCGAAAGGTTTAAAAGATTTATTTATAAGCTTATAATTATATAACCTACGTTATAACAATTACCGTTATAAAAAAAATTAAAAGTTAAATTTTAAGGCATAAATTAATTTTTTCGTTGGTTATCGATTAACTAATATTTACGAAATTTGGAACCCGTTAATAAATTAAGTTATATTTATTCGATAGATTTAATTTAATGAAAAAACCACTTTTTTAAATAATAATGAAAATTTTAAAATCGATCTTTTTTATATTATAAAAGATTAAGCTATAAAAGTTATTTTGATAAAAAAAAACATTTAAATAAGTTAACAATTACTTAATATGTATATAAAAAAAGAAAGTTTAAATAAAATAATTTAATTCCCGGCTAAATAAGAAAAATAAGTTGAAAATAATACAAATATCGAAAACATATAAAATAAGAAAATATAAATTTATTCGTATAAAATTAATTATTTTTATATAATCGTTATATTCAAATTTTTTTCCTTTTTTAAAAAAAATTTATTACCGCTATTAACGTGTATTTTAATAATTATTATGATTATTACGCCGGCGAAAGGAATAAAGGTAATTTTAAACTTTTATTATATTATTTAATCTTAAATAACGATAAAAACGAAAATATTATATGAGTTAAAATTATTTCTTTATATATTCCATATTATAAAAATATTAGTAAAATTAACTATTAAATATAAAAGGCTGTATTTAACACAAAACGAAGAACTTACTTTATAAAAATATATAATAATCGGCCGGTAAATTACGAAAGTTTTAAGAAAAATCAATATGTAAAACAAGTATTATCTTAATCGGAAAATTTTAATATAATAATATATAAAACATTTAGATTACAGGGCCGGATATATAAATAGAATTTATTGCGACTGCCGCAAAGCTATAAAAAGCTAAATATATACCTTTTAAAAGACATATTTAAAAAAGCCGAAAAGATTTACTTATAAAATTATAAAGAAATTTAATTTTAAAATATATATAAATATATATTTACAAATTGAGTAAATATAATTAATTACAGAAATACGAAATCCGTTTCGTTATACGAAGCAATTAATTAATAATTTAAAAACGCTTATAATAATATATATCTATTTATACTTCTTAAAAAATCGGTTTGAACTTTAATCGCTATTATAGCTATATTTAACTTAAAATATAAGCAATATAATATTATAACCACCTTTACTAATATGAATTTGCTTTATAATATATATATATATATAAATACCTTTAATTATTTAAACTACAAAAAAGAATTTATTCAAGAAAATATTACAGGAATTAAAGAAATCATTTTTATTATAATAAAAGGATTTTACCGGTACTTTAAAAATTTTAAAATTTAACTTCGACTTTTATAAATCTTATTATTTTATTCATTAAAAGGATTTTTTTTTTCGAAAATAATATTAAAACAGTATATCGTAAAGAAATTAAGGCCTTATTAATTAATTAATATAACAAATAGAAAAACAGTATACCTTTATAAATAGTAAAGATTTATAATAATTTTTCTGTATTAAAATATTTAAAATAAATTTAATAAAAGATTTTAAATATTTTAAATAAATTTTATAAATTAATTAATTAGTTTAATCTTTAAAAAAAGCTTAAATAAATTTTTAAAATGTTCATTAATAAAAGCCGAATTTATACTGGATCTTAGTTTAATTTATTTATATTTTATTTATAAATATTAAAAATAAATTATATTTATTTTATAGGTTATAATTAATACGCGATTCGATATATTATTTACTATATTCTAACTTATTTAATTTAATTTAAATCTTAATATCGTATATTATAAAGTTATTAATTAAATTATTTTATACTTAATTGGAATTAAAACGTTAATGTTATAATTTAAAAATAGAAATTTGTTAAATATTTAAAGCGACGCCTTTTTTGTAAATAATATCCTCGATCAAAAAAATTTAAAATTTGTGTTATAAAGTTATGTAAAAATAATAATAAAATAATAAGTAAAGAGGTAAAATATTATAATTACTTTTTACAAAAGTTATTAAAAAACCTTCACTTACTTTTTAATCAATTAAAAATTTAAAAGTTTATTCAAATATAAAATCATTAAATATATATAATATAATTAATTAACGTTAACATCGTTTTATTAAAAACGAAAATATAGTATATGAAAATAAATAATTATCAACTACGAAAGGTATTAAAAAGGACCTTAATTAAGATAAATTATACGATTACGGGTAATATATTAATTCATAGATTAATTAAAGCCCTATTACGAAAAGCTTTAAGTACTGTAAAAAAATAACTAGGATTAATAAATATTATAAAAGCTTTAAATCGACGGAGAAGAGTTTTAAAGAACATTTCAAACGAAAAATTAATTAAAAGAATTTAATCACCGGAAAAACGATAGAATGGATAGTTACGACTTTAAAAAGTAATAAAGTATAACAGTTAACGCCGTAATTGCGTCAAGGCGCTAAGAGGGTGTGTTAGCTAGTAGGGGGTGCGCTAGCACTCTATATACGGAAAACTCCCTTTGATCGGACTATATATATCACGTAATTAGACTACATTAAAATTCGGTACGCGCTTTAGAGCATTTACAACTAGTCATACAATACAATATAACTGATATCTCCTATATTCGACATTAAACTCGATATTAGTTAATCGTGCGTTTATCGTCGTCGAACGTAATAATTAAGACAACTCCCCCATTAACGGGCCACCCCATCAACGGGCCATCCTACATCCGCATAGCGAGTTAATCCGCTTATTAATTTCTTTCTTTATAAAAGGCATTTTAATAACGCGTTATAAAATTAAAATAATTATCTTTTTATTTATCAAAAATAACGTTTTCGCATAATATATAATTTTTAACTTAATTCCGTATAGCGTAAACGATTAACGAAATTAAATATAAAAAATCTTTACGTTTAACCTTTAAAAATTACCAGGTTAATAAATAATCTATAATACGCCGTATCGAAGATATACCGACAAAAAAAAGGTTAATAAAATTCGTTAAAAACTATTATAAGTTTAAAAAAACTTTAACTTATTAAGTTATTATATAAGATTATTTAAATTGTACGTTAATTTATTTCCGATTTTCGTTTATACGTATAACGTTTTTTTAATTAATAACGGTAATTTTGAACGTTTAAAAAAAGGTTAAATAATTAATTTTTATGCTGTTATTTTAAAAATAAAAATTTTAAAAATATATTAATTAATTATAAAGGTTTAAATTACGTTTTTCCTGCTTTTATTAAAGTTTTATTCGATTATTTCGATTTACTGCAAATTAAAGTTATTAAATAAAGAAATTCTTATAACGTAAATAGAATCGAAAAAATATAAAATATAAAAAAAGAAATTTATTTTCGTTTTTAAAAACAATTTACCTTTTAAAAAATTATTATTATCGTATATATTAATATTAACGGACGCTCGTTATTATTATTAATAATTTTTAACCGCAATAATGTTATGGCCAGCGTTGATATAGCATGGTAGCTAGTTTATTAGCGCTATGAACGAAGATTTTAAGCTGAAGAAAAAAAGGAAAGAAAGGCAGAGTCGCAAAGTACGTGAAGATTTATCAATGTCCCCATTTTCTATATGGCAGGTGGTTAGTTTATGTGGCAACTGTTAGCCTTATGTAACAGTTATTAGCCTTACGGTTTGATCTTGGTAGCTGCTATTATATTACCCCCTTTTAAAAATTTATATACGACCAAAAAAAATATGTAAGTTTTTATTAGTTATAGGTACCGTTTTTTTTTATTGGTCCGGTTTTTATTTTTACAATTTTATTATTATCGGGATAATCTTTATTAATTTTGTCGGCGGCCGTTACGGATATTTATTTTTGTAAGCGGACCGGTAATTTAGGTATTTCAAGATGTTTTATATAGAACCGTTTTATTATAATTTATATTATAAAGTTTTTTTTATAAAAAAACTTTATTATTAACTTTAAAATTAATTAAATATCGTTTTTTTATTAATTTGCGCTTTTTAACGTTTTTGCATTTTTAATGTAACTTTTTTTATAAACGTTTAAACGTTTTTAATTTATTTAATAATTATTAATGTTTATTAAATTAATTCGGGTTTTATTTTTATTATATTTAAATTTAACTAAAATTAATTTCGGATATTTTTATTTAATATAACTTTTAACGAAATTATATTAATTAACGAATATTATAATAAATTATACTCGAAATTTAATGCCGATATATATATATTTTAATTATTTTATTATTTATTAATATAAAAATATAAACGTTAATTTAATTTTTGATTTATAAATTCGATAATTATTGAAGTTTACGAGTATAAAGCATTTCCGTAACGATATTTTATATTAATAAATTCGTTTAATTTAATTAGAAATTAAAAAACGCATTATTTATATTATTATTAATTTAAATAACAAATATTTTAAAAAAATTATATAAATATTAATAATATCGGTTAATTAAAGTTTTAATAATATTAATTTTTTTATTTAATAAAGTTATTATAATTTTATTAAATTTATTAATAAACGTTTATATATAATTATAACCGTAATAATTTTTCGGCATATTTTTTCCGTCGACGACGACGTAATTTTAAATATTATTCGGAATAGGAAAAGGGTAAAGAAGTTTCGGGATTTTATTTCGAGGCGTTTTATTCCGACGGTAATTGTAATAATTCCGGATATATTATCGGATATTTTATTCAAACCAAAATTAAATATATTTTCGTATTAATATTTTGATTACTTTATTTTGGCCAAGGTATATAAATAGTTTGGGTCCGTAAATTTTGCGGATAAATATAGTACGGAAAAAAATACGGCCGTTAATTATTTTTTCGGATATTATTAATTTGTTATTTTTTTTTTTTTTTTGCTTAAATTTTGTGCCTTATTTTTGTAACGGATAAGCTTGATTAAATCGGTACTTTACGGAATATTTTCGATTCGTACCTTAATCGGTATTTTGTTAGTAACGGCAATAAAAGAGTTTAATTGTTTTATCGGAATTAAGGCTTAAAATCTTTTTTTCGGGTCTTAATTATGGGTAAATTAACCGTTTTCCGTAATAAAATATCCGTAACGATATTTTTTTTTATCAAGTCGATATTAGAAAATAATGTTAAAATTAAAAAAAAAAGTTAATTTATTGAATTTAACGTATAAAAAATGCATTTATTTATAAAGTATAATACAACTTAATAATCGGGAATAATAAAAAATTTTTATTTTTAAAAATTAAAATAATAATGTTTAAAAGTTTAAATTATAATAAGTATCTTTCGATTTTAAATAAAATACGCCCTTTTTATTAAAATTATAATTTTCGAAAAATATTTTACGGATTTTTATTCATTATTTTTTTATTATTGTCAAATAATATTTTTAATTACGTTATAAAATACGTTTATTTTTATTTTAATCGGTTAATTAAGTTAAATAAAAGCAAAATTTGAAATTTCGTAAATAAGCTGTTTTATTTTTTTCAAAGGTCCGTTTTTATTCGGGTTTTATTACGAAAAAAAAACTTTTTTTTAATAAACGGTTTAATAATTCGGTTATATCGTTTTTATAATAGCAAAATATTCGTCCATAATTATAAAATTTTATAAATAAATAAATTACGGTACGGTTATTAAAGTTTTCGAATTTTTATTTTTAAATTACTTTAATTTTAACTAAACCGATAAAAATATTTATACTTATTTATATAACAATATTAAAATAATTTATTTTTTTAACGTTAAACCGGAATTTTTTAATAATTTTTAAAGGTTAATTTTATATAACCGATAAATAATTTTTTCGTATTATTTTTAATATTTTTTTTAAAGCCGGAATAAATTAATATGTTATCGACGTAACATTCCACACCACTAAGCGCAACACACCAATAAGCGCAACACTTTTTGGTACTCTACAACAACAAATTCAAATAACTTAACAACAATATATCGCATTAATTCAAATTAATCGGATTCTTTTTCGCTAAACGTATTTACAACTTTTATACAAGTATGCGCATTATGTCCAGGCTTGCCGCAAACGCCATACTTCCGTTCCCTGGTTTTAACCCTCTTACGATAACCCCTTCCAGCTGCTATTAACTGCATTTTTTCACCACCCTTTTTTAAAAAAAATCAAAAAAGCTTATCCCTCTTATATAATAAGTATTCCTCCTTTTTAAAAACGTTTATTTTTAATTCTGTAATATTTGTTCAAAATATAATTCGTTTTGCATAATTAAGCAACTTTTTCCCGTAAAAAAAAATTTTCGTACAAAAATAATAAATTGCTTTTAATTAAAAAATTAACCGATTTAATTATTTTTGTTAACGAATTATTTTAATAACTTTTAATTTTTTTTATAAATAACGTCCTTACTTTATTATTTTCTTAATATTCCTAAGGATTTTCGCGGGCAAAAAACAGATAAAACCGGCAAAGATTAACGGAAAAATGATCGGTATAAGTATAATTAAAAGAACTTCCAATTCGGAAAAAACATTATTAAAATCGAATAAAACAAAACCAACTTTTACGAATCCAGATTTAATATTTTCGGAAATTATAATAGCTTAAAATGCGTCGTAAAAGCCGGCAAAAAAATCTTTTTTGGTAATGTAAGTATAATAACGTCGTATTAAGTTTTCGATATATAGCAAATAAACGCGTTTCAAAATAAAAAAACAAAATACGTTAAAAGGTTAAAACCGATACGAAAAATATGCGGGTATGCAAAATATAATAATATCGTAATTCGCGTAATATTTTTCGAATTTTATCGAATAATAATTTTTATGGCCGTCGAAGATAAAAAAACGTTTCTAACTTTTTATACGCGTTCGAATATATTTGTTAAAATGCTAAATCCATTTTAAACCTAATTTATTTATTATCCAGTTATTATTACTTAATGCGATTTTTTAATTAGTTACTGGCAATAGGTTATTACGGTATTAAAACCTTAAATAATTTTTCCTTACCATAATAATAAATAACGGTATAACTTAACCTTAAAAATTAATAACCTAAATAACCGTAATCCATTTTTTATTTCCTTTTTATGCTTATTTAGGTTTTTTTACGTCTTTCAGCATTAATAATTACCATGCCCGTTACTATAAGAAACCTTATTAAAAATCCAGTCTCGTCGAAGTTGTAAATATCCTTTTTTATGATATCGTATTTTATAATAATGGCCCGAATAAGCTCGAACTATTTGCAAAATATTTTTGGATTTTCGGATAAGGTCCGTTAATAATCGATCTTCCGATTTAAACGTATCTAAAAAAATTTTGCCGTTTAACAAATTTCGACGCCTAGTTAATTCTAACGCGTTTTATAACGCGTTAAGTAAGTAATAAATTCGCCATATTTTTAACATACTAAAGCCGGACAAAAAACGCTTACGTATTTAGGTCAAGAATTCGGTTAACAATCGATTTTTTTTCGGTCGGCGTTAATTTTTACAAAAAAAAATAATATCGGCTCTGGCGCGTCTACAGGTAAAACGGTATGCTAAAGTAAAAAATAAGACTTTATAAATAAAACCAAGCTTTTTGTAATTAAATTTCGGGTCTCGTTTTTTAACCTAAATAACTAGGTTTATTCTCGCATTTTTTGTAAGGCGTTCCATAATGTTGGCGTTAAAAAATGAACGATTGAAAATAGGTAATTGGGATAGCCAAAAAAGTGTTGCGCTTATTAGTATGTTGCGCTTACTGGTGTAGCACGTTACGCGTTTACGTAATAATTAAAAAGTTTATATAATTAAATATTAATAAACGATTATTATTAAATAAGGTTTATTTTAAGTTTAAATAAAAATATTTTTTATTAAAACGTTTTTTAACGGATTTTAAGTATTATTAAATATTTTAATTTAATAACGATATAAAGTGTATAAAACGTTTAAATAATATTAATTTTAGTAAAACGCTTAACGTTTCGATAATTAAATATAATACCGTTAAATAAAAAGGTTAAATTAAATAATTTTTTAAATATTGTTTTTTTCTAACGGTAATGGATATAAAACCGGCATTTTAACAAATATAGTTTTAGGATAAATAAAATTGAAATAACGTTCTTTTATATATATAGTTTAATAAAATTTATCTTTAATAATTTATTTACTATTTTTTTAACGAAAAATATTAAACGGACGTTCGGTAAGTTAAAGGTCCAAAAGCGGATATCGGCCGATTAAGTTCTAAAACTATATTATAGCCGGGTCGGAAATTTAAAAAAGTATTAACTTTTCTTTTCGAAAAAAATCCTTTTAAATAAATAAAAGGTTTTAGTAGGAATTTTCGGACTTATTTTAAGTATTCCGGATTTTTATTTTTATAAAACGGTTACCGTCATAACGTTTAACTTTTTATTTTTTAAAAAAATAATTTTTTAAAGTAACAAAAATTTGTTTTATTATTCCGTATAGGGATTAATTTTTAATTTATTTGTTAACGAGATAATAATTACGTTATTTTTAACGGTTTTTATAACGAAGATAATTAATTCAATATTATATATATCCGATATATCTTTTTTATTTAATACGTTCGACGGAATAATAGGTATAGGTATTAAGATAAAATTATTTTCGGGTTTTTTTAATAAATATCGGAAAATCTGGTATTATTTATCGCCCTTTTTTATAGCATAATTACGGAGGTAAACATTTTTCTAAACTTTAAAGTTAACGTATTCGTCCAATAGGTATCGGGTTAGAAGTTTAATCGCCGATAAGAACTTGGTCAAAATTAAAAGGTTATTAAGTTAAATAATACTTTTATTTTTGTAATTTAATAATAAGTTAAATTTTTTTTATTTAATTAAAACCGATAAAAATATTATATTCGGTATTTATAATCTGAAAAATTTAATTAAAAAAACGTTATTCGTTAAGTTCGAATATTATAATTATTTAAGCTTTTATTTAACCGGCAGGTTACTTTCGGTAATTTTGTAACTAAATTAAATTTTTTAACCGAATAATATAAATTTATAATTATTTTTTTATTTATTTAACAAAAGAAATTTTAATAAAAAATTAAATTTATATTCCGATATTATAAAAAGCGGTAATACGTAAATTAATCTTATTTATTTAGATTTACGTAATTTTAATAAAAGCTTCATATTTTTTAAAATTATTTATTTCCGTTATTATTAATATAAGAAAAATTATCGAAAAGTTTTTCGACGGTTTTATTTTTTTTCCGATTCGTTAAAATTGAACGAATTATTTATTATTTTTATCGTAGCAGTTTTCTTTATTAAAGTAATTACTAACTTTATATCCCGTTTTACCATAATTAAAATACGTATTAATTTTTTAATAAACTTTTTTTTCGGCTTTTAATAAAGGTTTACCGGTATTGCTTAAAGTTTTCGATTTGCCGGAATTATTATTCGAACGGGATTCTTTATTCTTATTTTTCGGTTTATTATTATCCGGGTTATATAATTAAGTTTTACGTTTTTATTAACGTTTTTTATAAACGAACTGGTTATTATAAGTAATTATAACGATGCGGTTATAAAACTTTTCGTAAATAACATTAAAATTGTAATTATTTTTAAAAAGGCGTAAGTTAAGGTTTAAAAGAATATGTTTTTATAAAACTTATTTTATTCGTCCTCGGCGATTTTAACCTTTTAAACAAAAGCGTTAAATTTAAAGATAAAATCGTAAATATTTTAATTTTTGCTGGGTTTAAAAGCGAAAATATAAAAAGTTTTTTTAATAACGAAAACTTGATTTAAATCGTAATATAATAATTCCAGTACCTAAATTATTTCGGTTAAATAAAAAAAAGATTACGTAATTAATTAATAATAAATCTTAATTATTTATTTGGCCTTTTTTTTAAATAAACTTATTAAATAAACCATATAAATTTTTTCGTTTCGAAAGATCGGTTTATTTATTTCGAACTTATTTATAATTTTACAACCTTAGGCGTTAAATTTGGTTTTATTACTATTAAACTTAATTAAATTATTAACGTAAACTTTTTTTTTCGGTTATAATTAAAATTTATATCACTATCTTTCGTAAACTTACAAAAAAGGGGCCATATTGCTATACTAATAAAGCGAAATATGCTGGTATTACCGAAAACGTTATTAATTATGTTTTTTCGGTAAGGGCGGTCGGCGTCGTCGGAAAAAGTAAGGAAATAATAGCTTTATCTAGCCTAAAAGCAAGCAACTTTATCGCAAAATCTTTAAAATTTTCCCTAAACATCCTGGTTATCGTTAACCATTTTATCGGTTAATTATTTATCGAAATCGGTTTTTAAATAGTTATGGTTTTGGTCTTAATCTAATAAACCTTTTATCTTTACGGATTCGGTTTCGTTTTACGGTACGTTATTTTCTACCGTTTCTTTAAAATATTCGTCATTTTTTATACTTTAATTTAAGTTTTAAGAAAATATTTCGTTTTTTACATTTTCGATTTTACCTTTAATTAATTTGAATTGCTTTAAACGTCGATTAATTAATAAGTAATTTTTTTTAATAAATATTTAATCTTAATACTAATTAATTTAAATCTTGATTTTTAAGTTTAGTTTAAAACGTATTATTTTTCGTTATTACGTATTAACGTAAAAAATATAATACTTTATTTATTAATTATTAGGCCAGCAAAAAAGGAAATAAGCTTGAAATAATATTACGGTTAACGTTAATATAACATAATAACTAATTTATTGGCGCTATAAACGAAAATTTTAAGCTAAAAAAAAGAAGAAAAAAAAGGCAAAGTTGCAAAATGCGTAAAGATCTACAAATGTCCCCATTTTTTATATGGCAGGTGGCTAATTCATGTGGCAGCTGTCAGCCCCATATAACGGTTGCCAGCCTCACGGTTTGATCCTGGTGGCTTCCGTTACAAATAATATATAATAATAATAATTCTTTTAGATTTAATTATAAAATATCCGAAAATTAATATTTTATTACTTTAAAAAAAGGTTAAACAAATACTAAAATCGGCTTAAAATAATTTCGCAAAACTTTTGTTTTTAATATTAAGTTTAAAAATTTTAACGAATAAAAACTTTTAATTATTAATGGCTATAATAATTATATTAACAAAAACTTTATGTAAATATGCCTTTAAAATAAGATTTATATATATATTTATGTTTTTTATATTTTTTAACTTTTAATATAAATATATTTATTATTTTGTCCCAATGGCTCAGTGGTCGCGAGCCTGGGTGTCCTTTTTTCGCGCGCTTGCTGCAGGCCTGGGCAACCTCAGCTTGCGACAGGACAGCTGGTTCGAATCCAGCTTGGGACAACGTGCTTTGGGTGGCGCCAAGCCCATTGCACGGACCATCAGGAGCTTTGGCTCCTGTATCGTGTCGGCGCCAATTGGAGTGGTTGGGGGCGTTGGAGCTA
>QJOA01000656.1:0-35779 GCA_004155915.1 Monosporascus sp. CRB-9-2 | reverse complement strand
TTTGCATTATTGTAACCCTTTTTAGGCCGCTTTAGTAGGCCTGAAACTTTTAAATTACCGCGATATAAACGCGATATTTTCTGGGATTCGTAGGATATACCCGAAAAATATTTTAGCTAATATTATTTTAGTCGTAACATAATAGCTACTAGTATATGTAAATTATGCCGCTAATAAATATAACGTTTAATTTACTTACTTTAAGTCATGAAATCTTTATAAATCATGTTTTAAAAGTTGGTTTTAACGTTTTATTTATTTATTTATTTATAAATAAAAGGTTACATACAGTTTTCGCTTAATTATAAATAATTTTAAAGGGCCTTTTAAAAATTATATATAAATAAAAAGTCGCGGTTAAAAATTATACCGTCGGGCGTATTATATTAATTAAAGATATAATGAAAAAGTATTTTAGTTAGGTTACTGGCGGTAAACTTCGTTACCGTTACGATATAATAAGCATATTTTGTTATTTTGGTTATTATCACGAGGATAGTGTTATAGTTTTTTTTGCCGTATGGTTTTATAAATAATGGTAAGCCTGTAATGAAATTTATATTAATTTTTTAAAATGGGCCATCCGGAATCGATAACGAAACGAATTTTCCGTAAGATCGATATAACGTTATTTTGGATTTCTAGTATTTAGGATAACTTTTTAGATAATTTTCAATATTTTATTTTTACTTTTTTTTTAAAAATAATTTTAAATCAACCGTTTATATATTTTCGTATCGCTGAAATAGTTTGTTATAGGAAAGTTATAATACTGGTTAATAAGCTTTTTACATAAGTCGGGTTAGATAATATATAAATTACGTTTTTATATTTTAATAAGTTATTTTTATTTTTGATGCGTTCTAATTACTTACTCGTTTTATATCCTTTAAAGCGTTTTGTTTCCTAAGTTTAACTTTAATCCAGCTTTTAATCCAAAAAATTAACATTTTCTTTTTCAAACATTTTACGATATATTGCATTATAGTTTGTCCTTAAATTTATTTATTCGCGAAACGTTATTTATTAAATTTTTTTACGCATGTTTAAAAGGTAATATAAACGTAATCAAGAAATTCTTTCTTATCGGCAAAAGTTTCGTATAAGATTTAAGTTAATATTCTTCGAAAGTCTTTTCGGGTAGTTCGTTTAGAAATAACTTTTTTCGTTATAATTAAAATATATCGCTTTAACGTAAAAGCTAGGTATATAACCTTTTTTAATGTAAAATTAAAAACGTAACTAACTATTAATTTTAAAAATTTTGAAAAAAAAATTATATTAATAACGTTATATTTATAATTAGCCTTTTTTTAAGTTATATTTAAAATTATTATTTTAATGATAAAATAACCGAAATAATTATAATAACTTTGAATTAAGTATTTATAATTTTCGAAAGTTGTAATTATAAGGCAAAAGTTACAAAATACGATAACGAGTTAGACGGTAAAAAGTATTAAACTCGGAAGTATTTATATTTAAAAAAAACGTTCGAATTAAATTTTCGGTGTTTAATACGTAAGTACAAAACGGAAACGTGAAACGTTCGAAGGGTATAATTAAAATAAAAACGATTTATATACGAAAATTATGAAATTATTATATTTTTTATAAGTAAAGATTTATTATGTTAAAATTTATTTATATAATTAAATATATAAATATAATTTTTTTATTCAACGCTATATAAACGTTTCTATATTTATTAAATGTATAAAGAAAAGAATTTATCTACCAACAATTTTATTTGAATTAATTTAGAATTTATAGTTATAAGAATTACGTTTTATTAAAAGATATATAGCGTAAGAGGAATAAAAAACGAAAATTTAACACGAAAATTTCAACCGGTTATTTTGCAGAATATTAATAATTGAATATTTACCGGATATAAAATCTTTTAATAAATAAAGTAATAATAATTTATAACGTTGTTTATATTAAAAGAATATTTTAATAGTAATTTAAACGATTTTTTAAATAATATTTATAAGGTAACTAAAAGTAAATTAAGTTGTTTACGTAATGAAATCGAATATTTAAGAAATTTAAGCCTTAAATTTAAATTTACAGTTTATAAAAAAATAAAAACATTATGTTATTATTAAAGGTAAATTTGAATAATATCGTTAAAAACGAATACGTAACAAATTTAAACGTAATACAAAACCTTTTATGGTATTTATTTATCTAAATTTAATTAATTATATACGAATATTTATTTTATTTTTCATTTAATAATGTTACGGTATTAACGTTGCGGCTTAGCTAAGCAGCCATAACGTTATATAGATACAAGCGTTCCGCGCCTTTAAGATAATTTCCTTTTTTTTTTTTGTGTAATAACAGAATACTTTATCCAGCCCTTTAAAGACGATTAATACCGTAACAGTTTGTTATACCTTTAAAAACAAACTTGATAACTTATTATTATTTTACTTTAACCTAAACCCCGAAAAACTTTAAATCCGCCGTTAATACGTCGTATCCTTGTTATAATTTTACCAGATATCCTGACCTCCGAAAAGGGTATTATAGGTACCAATACTTTAATTCCTAAATAGGCGCAAAGTAATGGCATGGTATTATCGCCGCAATTTATAAATTCCCAAAAATTTTTCCATAAATTTCCTTATTTAATTACCGTTACGGCTTGCTTTATATACGATTTTATATTATTAGGCAAACTTTTCGAAGTTAATAAGTAACCTTAAAAAGTTTTTAAGGATATTTTTATAACTTTCGAAAATAATTATATATATTTATAACGCGAATAAAGTTAATTATAAAAACGTATCGTAATCGTAAAATAATCGTTATATAAAAGTTATTAACTTTATAAACGGTTAATTACCGCAAAACGGTCGTTATAATAAGTAAAGTAAGCGATAATCGAAAACGTATAATTACGGAAACGTTTAATAACCGCGGAACGTTTATTCCAGCTAGCTTTATTTTTTTATAATACGTTAATAACATTTGTTAATATATTAACGGAATTATCGAATATTGGTCCCGATAATTTTATATATTACCGTTATAACGCCGACGGCCCGTAACCGTTTTCGATTTAATTATTAACGGCTCCGTAATAATCCCGTCCGGACCAGGCCTTATTAACATTTTAACCTTTTTTCGATATGGCGGAAAATTAACGTTTACGTAATTCGGAGCCGCCGGTTTTTAAAAACGACGTTAAAAACCCGATAATCCGCCAAAAAAAATATATTAACTGGCGTTTTTTAATACGTTTAAAGTTTACCATTAACCGGGGCGCCTATTTATTATTAACGGATCGTATTATGTACGTTACTTAACGATTTTAGGATAACGTTTATTTATACGTACGCGATAAAGTTAATAACGTAACAGCATACTTTATAAGCTTTAAAACGTAAGCGTACGGCTAACGTAACGTAAGGAATATGTTATTATTTTTAAATTAAATTTATATTACCGTCGATATATTAACGTAAGCCTATAAAAACTTTTAAGGCTTAAAGCAAAAATTAACGGCGTTCGCCGACTTTATTAATACTGTCGTACGCTTAATTAATTAAAGCCGGTAACCGCCGGTTTTATACGTTATTGCGTTATAATAAAAGATTAACGGGGCCTTATAAAAAGTTTTCGTTCCGTAAATATAACGCCCGGATTCCGAAAATAACGTAAAATAAATACGCCTATTTAAAAACCTTTTTAATAACATAACGGACCGGATTTTTTATAAACGTATATTTAAGGTTTTTAATAATAATATTTCAATATTATAACGTTTTGGTAACGGTTCGGAAACGTTAAAACCCAAATTTATGTAATTAAATAATATAACTATTAAAAAAAACGGTTTCTATAAACCCCTAAACAAAAAAAAAAGTAATACCGATACAAGTTAAACTTTTATATATATTACGGAAAAAAAAGGCATTATTTTTTTATTTGCCCTAACCGTCAACCGCAACCTTTTAATACGGGCGCGCCGTTTACGGTATCGTTATATAATATCGGTAATTCGTAATAAAAAAAAATTAATTTTTAAAATAAGTTATAATTAAAAGTTTTTATTAAGTTATTAAAATAATAATAAACCCGATTTATATATACGTTTTATAGGTTTTAATATATCTTTTTTATTTTCGTTTTAATTATAATTTCCAAATAACGATATATTACCGGCACAGTTTATGGTAAATTACGGTTATTCGCTTATAAGATTTATTAATAATAATTTTACGTATTAATATAACCTTTTTTTTTATTTTATTTCTTAATCCCGCCAATTTAAGTTAACGGATAATATTATAACCGGTTTTGTAACTTTTATATATACGTTCCGATTTTATATAAATTCCGTTATAAAAAAGATTATTTTATATCGTTAACTTTTAAACGGTTTTAATATTATTTTCGGGTTACTTTAATTCCGTAAGCATAACCCGTTAATCGATTAGTTCGTAAGTATAATATATATTAATTATAAAACGATATTAAAATTTTCGTTATTATTAACTTTAATAAGTCCGCTTTTTGCTTTTATTACCTTACCTTTTTATATTTAATATTTTAATATACCGATTAAGGTACGTTTTTTTTACGTTATTAATTTTTTAACATTTTGCCGCTTTAAAAATGTTATAATTAATTTTATACCTTTAATCAAATTCTTTACCTTTACGGATACCTTACAGGATATTGCCGCCTTTTTATCGTAATTACTTTTTATTAATAAAGTTATGTTATTAATATTTAATACGGTTTTCCGTAACATTTTTATATAAAACGATAATATCGATCCGGATATTATACCCCTTAAATTATAGGTTTTTTATAACTAAATAACTAAAATATTTTAAATACGCCGCGTAAATAAAAAAGATATATAAAAGTATTTCGATAATAAATTACTTATAATAATAACCAAAATTTTAAAAAAGTTATTACTTAAATATTATAATTTAACAAAGACGTTCGAACTTTATAATATTAACGCTTTATTACCGTACCAACCTTTCGATCATAGGATCGAGCTATTTCCGGGCCAAACGCCACCATATAATCGGGCGCGGGCTATGTTCCCGTACGAACTGCTGGCGGTACGGAAGTATATCGACGAGCACCTGGAAAAAAACTTTATCCGCCTTAGCAGTTCCTTTATAACAGCCCCCATTTTATTTGTTAAAAAGCCGGAAAGCGGTATACGTATTTACGTTAATTACCGGGGCCTTAATAACGTTACGGTAAAAAATTATTACTTAATCCTTTTAATCCGCAAAACTTTAAACGCTTTTTATACGGCGCGGGTATATATTAAGCTCGATATCGTTACGGCCTTTAACCGCCTACGTATCGCTCCAGAAAACGAATAAAAAATAGCCTTTATAACCCGGTTCGGCTTATTCGAATACTTAATAACAAATTTCGGCATAATTAACGTTCCGAATTTCTTTTAATATTATATTAACTATACCTTTTTTAACCTTTTGGATAAATATATTATAACTTATTTTAACGATATTTTAATATATAGCAAAAATAAAAAAAAAGCATAAACGCTATATACGTAAAATATTACGTCGTTTCGTTAACGTAAAGCTAACGATAAATATCCGGAAATACAAATTTAACGTTACAAAAATATAATATTTAAGTTTGATAATATTTATTAACGGCATTACTATAAACCCCGATAAAATAAAAGTTATTTAAAAATAAAAAATTTCCGAAACGTTACGAAAATTATAACGTTTTTTCGGTTTCGTAAATTTTTACCGTCGGTTTATAAAAGATTTTTTGTTAATCGTTAAACTTTTTACCGCTTTAATAAATAAAATTAAATAAATTAACTTATTTTTAAATAACGTAAAAGCAATATTTTAACAGCTAAAAAATACCTTTTCGACGGCCTTAATATTATTTTATTATAACTTCCAACGTTAAATAATTTTAAAAACCGACGCCTTTAATTAAGCCTTAAAAAAAGTTTTTTCGTAATATAATACGTAAGGTATCTTAGGGCCGGTCGCCTTTTTTTCGGTTAAATATAGCTTTATAAAATATAATTACAAGATTTACGATAAAAAATTATTAATTATTATTAAAATATTCGAAAAATAATGTCCGGAATTATAAAAAACCGAAAAATTTATAAAAGTTATTATTAATTATAAAAACTTTTAACATTTCGCTATTACGAAATTTTTAAATTAATATTAAATTTATTAATTCGAATTTTTTAACGATTTTCGATTTTAAATAGTTTATAAATTAAAAACGAAAGTTATAATTTTAAATACCTTATTTCGTTAACCCGGCGCGTAATTAATAAACCGTAATAATATAATTAACGATAAAGTAACGTACCGATATAGGACGATATTTTTACCCGATCGGTAAATACCGCTTTTAAAAACGTATATTATTAATATTAATTAATTAATAAACGCATTAATAAATAATATTTATAAATCGTTAACGTTAATTAACGATATTTTAATAACGTTAACGGATCCGGATTATAAACGTTTTAAATAAAATATTCGTAAAACGTTTAAAGTTACAAAAGCCGATTATAAAGCCGTATAAAAACGTATTTACGTCCGAAATAAATTATTTATATTTAATAACGACGCCTTTAAGCTTTAAATAATTTACCGTAACTATAACGCCGCGCTTACAGGGTATTTTAGGCGCTTTAAAACGTACGATTTATTACGGCAGAATTATTACTAGCTACGCTTATCCCGAAACGTAACTATATTCGTACAAGGTTATTATCTTTACCGTCGTATTAAAACGTTTAAAACGTTACCAACAAATTTTTTCGATTTTTTGCCAATACCGTTTCGTCCGTAAAATAATATATCGGTAAATTACGTCGGCCTTTTCCCCCCTTACGAAAAGTTCGGGCATATTTATAAATACGTTTTTATAATCGTTAACCGTTTTATTAAAATACGTTACTTTATATCCGTAATAAATATATTTACGAAAAACTTAATTAACGTTTTCGTTTTTAATATATACCGTTTACATAATACTTCGGTTACGATAATATCTAATTAAAGTACGTAATTTATTTTTACGTTTTAAAAAAAATTAAATTAATACCTAAACGTTACGTTTTGCGCTTTAATAACGTATTACCTGCAAACCGACGGCCAAACCAAAGTAATTAACGTAATAATAAAATAATATTTTTAAAATTATTACTTTTTTTATTAAAATAATTAAATAAATTAACTTTTTTTAACTAAATTCGTTAATAATAATTACGTATCGGAAATTATTAACGTATCGCCATTTTTCGTTAATTACAACTTTTACTTTATTATAAATACGAAACCGTTACCCCCGGCGGACGTTCTTAAAACGATAACGTAACAAAATAAATATAATAATATAACGTATTATACGGATAAATTAAAATAAATTTTTAAATAGGTTAAAACTTTAATAACGGAATTATAAAATAAATATATAAAATAAATAAACCGATACCGTTTTAACGTTAATATTTTTACCGAAAAGAAATATATATAAATAAATATACGTTATATAAAATCCGGCAAACTTAACGATAAATTTAACGATAAATAAATAAGTCCTTTTATTATTATCAAAATATACCCCCGAACCGTTACCGTACGGTTACCAGCGCATTATAAATTATTCCCAATTTTCTATACCTTTTTGATCCAACGTTATAAACCAAAACTTTCTGGCCAGGAAAACGTTAACGAAAAATAAGATACGCGTACGGAAGGCGCCATCGTTACGGATAATTAAAATTAAAAAGGCGTCGAATAATATTTTAAAAAAATCCTAAATTTTAAAAATTCCCGATAAAACTTCCAGTACAAAATTAAATGGCCATATTTATACCGCCTTACCTAAAAACCGGCCGAAAACTTATAAAGCTATAATTTCGATATAACAAAATTTTATAAAAATAATCTTAATAAGCCGGAACCCCCTTACTAATTTAAAACTTTATATAAAGTTACTAAAAATAATTAAAATAAACGGAAAAGGCGAAATATAAAACGTAAATATATAACTTTTGCAAAAAAAGCGTAAAAAAGGTAAAAAAATTTTATTTAACCGACGCGGCGATAATAACACGACAGTTACCATAATTTGCTAAATTACAAAAAAAAAAAAAAAAAATTACGAATACAAACTTTACCAATACCATAAATACCGGAACCATAAATAAAGTAATAAAATAATAATACGCCAAAATAACGATTACGTAACAGCCGCGTAACCTAATTACAAAAAAAAATATAACATATCGATAACCCGTAAACGATTAAAAGTCGTTAAAACGTAAAGGAAATAACGTTATATCGACGGCCGCCTATATAAAATTTAAGCCCAAAATAACCGTAACGAATATTTTGTTTTTAAAAATACGCTTAACCAAAACCTATAACTAATAACCTTCGTTACCAAGCACCAAACGGCATTTAATCGCCTTTTTTTAAAAATCGATTTAAACGTCGGTTTAATAATATTACGTTAACGGTATAATACCGTAACGTATATTTCGCAATATATTTACGGCGTTATTAATAAAGCGGAAATAATATACCTATATAAAAATACAACAGGTAACTACCTAAACGGGATAATCGATAATACGCTTTTAAAAAAAATATTAACAACGCAATTAAAACCATAAAACAAAATTAACTTTTTTTTTGGTACCCGTCGTACCAAAAACGGAACGGTACGTCTTTTTAACCGCCTCGAAAACGGTACATAAACGGAAAACCGCGTTATAAATTTCAGAACGAAAGTTATCGTCGTACTCGTAAACTTCGTTACCGTCCGCATCAAAAATAACGTTACCATCGGTATCGCGGTTAATACCAAAATAAAAATTAACCTATTTAAACAAAACTTTAAAGTTTAAAAAATCGCCTTAAACACCTTCCGCCGGTTAAATATTACGAAATTAACGATACGAACGCGTTACGGTAACATATAAACGATATTATAACGCGTTAAAATTTACAAATTAATAAACTTTTCGGTATTTAATATAAAATATATATTTATTAATAACGGTAAACGTAAAACGGTAACGGAATACCGGCATATAACTTTCGGTAAAATTATAATTAAAAATAATATAACGGAAACATATTATACAAAAACGCTTAACGTATACGGGCGCAACGTAAACGGTATTAAGTTAAGAAAATATCGTAACAAAAATAAAAAAATAACGTAAAACGGTATTCGGAACCAGTAAAAAAATAACGGAAAAAAAACAAAAAACAAACGTTACGATATTGTTTTAATAATAATATAACGTTTTTTTTTAAAAAAAAAGGGGAAATAAAAAAAGTTTTAAAAAAAGTTTGGTATTTATATAACGGGAATAATAAAAGGCGGCAGCAAAATTTACATACGCGTTAATAACGCCTACGGCGTAACGACATTATTACCCCGTCCCCGAACCCGGTATCTTACCCCGCACTTCGGCGCAATATCCCGGCAACGGCCACATACCGTCCACGCAGCGCGCGCGCAACGCCACCTTTACAACGTACCAAACCTACAAATACGTTACAAAAGGCCTACGGTTCGAATCCGGAATAAAACGGTTTACATTATGCAATTTTCTTATAAACAATTAAAAACAATTGCCTTAAAAAGGGGGAACTACTATTACGGCACCAACGTTACGGCTTAGTTAAATAGCCATAACGTTATATAGGTACAGGCGCTCCGCGCCTTTAAAATAATTTCCTTTTTTTTCCTTCGTACAATAACAAAATACTTTACCCAGCCCCCTAGAAACGATCAGCGCCGTGACAAATAGCCGATTTTATACCGCTATATTTTATTATTTTATTAATTATTATTATTTGTATTATTATAATTTTAAAGGAAAAAATAATTATAAGTACCGTTTTTAAACAAAGTGGAAATATAGATAAAGAATTTAATTCCGAAATTATATACCAGACCTTAAATTGGAAAATTATATTTAATATACAACGTTTAAATTCGGTAATAAAATTAACCTACGGAAAATAAATAAACAAGATGTAAAGTACACGGATAATAAATTATCAGTATCGTTATTTTAATAATATAAAAAGAAGAGTTTAAATTAAACGTTTATTATAAATCCAAAAATTATAATAATAATTATAAATAAATCAATTTGTAAATAAAATATAGCCGTAAAAACGTTAACAGGAAATAATTAATTAAAGATATATAAATATACCTTTATAATTCGATAAATATAATAACTCTTTTAAATATAAAGTACGTTTAATAATAAAAATAATTGAGAAATTTAAAAGAAATACGAAAATATTTTTATTTTTATTTTTATTTAAAAACTCTTCCAAAATTCTTATTATTATAATTATATAATTTAATTTAAAATGAACATAATACGATAAAATTTATATAAAGGTTTTATGTAAATATCGGAAATCGGAAAGTATTTTCCGTTTATATAAAACCTTATACGGATTAAAACGAACTTATCAAAAGCATTCATTTAATTAAATTTCGTTTTTATTTTTTACGAACCATATTATTTGCGTAAAATAATATTTCTGTATTTTTTTATATTAAAGATTTCGTTATCGTTTGTAAAGAAAATATAGGAAAGCCATTAACGTAATAACTAATTTAATGAAATTAAAATATTAAATATTAATTTCTTTTACATAATTTTTAAAATTAAATGTATCAGAAATTAATCGAAATATTAAATATAATAAAATTAACTAAAAAGAAAAATATTAAATTCTAACCACATTAATATTTGCATAAAAAAATAAAGAAGAATTTCCTAATTAAAGATTTAGATTTAATTACTTTATTAAAATATATCCAAAAAGTCGGTTTAATATTAGACGTTATAATTATTATTTATTCGAATATAACCTTTCTAACCTTAACATTAATAAAATTTAACATATATTTAAACTCGAAATATTATATAAAATAAACAAAGTTTGTATTTCTTTTCCGAAATAAAATATTACGTTTTAAAATACGGCAGAATAAATACTTTCGAAATAATTAATAATATTTTCATTACTGATAATTTAATCGACCAAACAAGCTTTTAAATATACATAATACGTTTATTCGATAACATTATTAAATAAGGTATTAATGAGCAAAATATAATAATTACTTTGATAATAAAAGTAAAATTATTCATATTTACTTAAACTATAAAAAAGATACTGTACGTATTATAATTAATTAAAAATTTAATATTTAATATAATAATAAGCAAATCATTAAACTTATCTATGTAAATATATGTAATTATTAATTATAATAAAAAATAATTTAAAAAACAATCGAAATAATATATATTTTTATAAACAACATAGTTATAAATAAGTTAATAAAAAAATTTATTACATTTTTGGAATAATTTATCTAATAATTAAAGTTAACGGATATTTAAAAAATGATATAAAACGCCGCATTCGGAAATTATTTAATAAAGATTTTTAAAAATTCGAAAATTGTCAGCAGTCATAATAATCGAATGTAGAAATCTGACGTAATTGCTCTGGGTTAATTCTCTAAGTGCTAGAAAAGGACAAATCTAGTCCGTAAGTAATCGCTCTTATATATACGCTTAGCTAATAAAGGATCATCAGTAGATAGAGGCTGTCCCAGGCAGCATTCTGCTACCTAGCCTGAAAAAAGCCTACCAGCCAGCAGTATCTAAAAGCACCAATTACCGATGCGCTCTTTTACTTTAAGTAATTACGATCAGAAAGTCCAAGAAGTTCAAAATTAAATGTAAAATAATTAATTTATGTAATAATTAAAATTTAATTTTTATATTATTTTCGCATATATTTCGACTTTTTTTACTATTTTCTTAAGTTTTAAGTTCCGTATAAACTATGTAAAATTCACTTTGTTAAATAATTTTGTAAACCCGGTAATAAAATTATGTTTATTTTTTAAGTATTAAAAGTTAATATTTTTTATTTTAATGTTTTATCGTACGTAATAATATTTAATTTTAATATAACGTTTTGATTTGGTAATATTTATATTTTTTAATTGAGATATATTTATATTACCTCTTAAAACAAATATGAAACTTTTAAATATAAATTTCAATTTTTATTATTTCTATTATAACCGTTCTTATATTTATATAATTTGTTTTCGTAATATATTTCGTAATAACGTATTATAATTTTAAAAACTATATGTTTTATTATAAACTTTACTTATTGATTATTATTTTTAAAATTTATATATATTATTTCCAATGATTTCAAGTTATTATTCTTCAAATACGGATAATGTTGTTTTAATTTTTTAAACTGAAGAAATAAATTTATTATACAGTTAAAATAATTTAATAAATTTTTAATATATTTTGAATTTTTAAGTTATAAGTCATTTATAAATTTAATTTAATTCAAAGTTATAAACATTATATCCGGTTTATTAATATATTTAAAAAACTAACTTTTTTATTAACTTTATTTTTATCTTTAATAATGTATTTTAAACAATCTTTAAGGAATAATATATTTTTTTTTTGTATTTTATTTGATTTAATTAATTTAAAAAAAACTTGAATATATTATTATTAATTAAACTTAGCGTCGTTAATCGGTAAAAGACGAATTATTTAAACATTTAATTATTATTTTACGTTTTTTAAACTTTTAATAAAAACGTTTTTAACGATTTTTTTTGATAACTATTTATTGGTTCCGAAAAGTAAAAAGTTATTAACGTATAAAACGATAAAGTATCCGATTTTAAAGTTTTAGTAAATTACATTATTCAAAATTAATAAATAAAAGGTTTATTTCGTATATATTTTTTAAATTCTTTTCTATTAAATAATTTCGGTTTATCTTAAGTCGTATAAAAATTTATTAATTTAATAACTTTTTCGTGAAAAAAACGGTACGTATTTTTATTTTTTTAAATCTATATCGAAATATATTTTTAATATAAGAAATTATTTTATATAAACTTTTCTTAGTTTATTATTCAAATTCGTAATAATAAAATCGATTTAAAGTATATATTAATTAAAATAAATAATTAAAAGTATTAACACTTTTTAATATATAGAATTTGCTGTATTTATTCTTATTTTATTAGTTATATTTCTTTTTTATATAAATTCGGTTACGTAAATATGTATTTTATATTTCTTGAATTTTTTTATAAACGTAGATTTGTTTTTGATATATATTTAGTATTAATAAAATATTTATAAGCTTTTTTTTTAAAAATGCGTAAATTTGAAAGTTTTACGTTAAAAGTTTTTCCTAATTTCAGTAAAAACCTTTTTAAATTATAATTTTTATTTTAGGGTTTTTATAACTTTTTTGTAAAAAACGAGCCGTTATTTATTACTATAAATAATTTATAACCAATAAATAATTTACTTAAGTTAATACTTTTCGATTTTTTAAAAATATCATCGTATTTATTTTTTTAGCATATTAGTTATTTATTAATATTCGTAAATGTTCCGTATAATTTGTTCGGTATTTTCGTAATCTTTAAAAAAGTTATCGTCGTTGTTACTTATTAATAAGTTAAAACAGCAGGTAAGTAAGTTTTTATCACTTTTTTCGTCTTTTTGAGTTAAAGCTAACTTTAATTTACGTATCAACTTAAAACCTTCGTTTAAGGTTTTTAAGGTATATAATTTAGGGATTATTTTTTTCGGACGTTCCTTTTTACGTTTAACTTGTTTAATTTCCTGGTCCGTATCGTCTTCGACATAATATCACCGTTTTTATTTTTTTTTATTTTGATATCTTTTTACCTTTAATGGTATTTTAATTACTTTTATACAAGTTATAAAAACGATCGAATAATAGTTTTAGGGTAATTTCTTTTTTTAAATTATTCCAAGTTTTTATAAATTGTAACGTTTAATGTTATAAATAACTTACTGCTTTGTAGTAACTATACCTTATAGTTCTATATTTTCTGATAACTTAATAGTATATTCTTTTATTTATTGGTTGATAATCTTTTTAATTTAATTTTATAGTTTTCGTTAATTAAGATTATGTATTTGCTGCTGGAAATTTGAAGGTAATTATTATTAGACTTTTATAACTTATTAAGTTCGAATACGGTTTTAAACTATTCGATTAATGTTATAACTTTTATTACTAAGTTTTAAAAATATATCGGAATTTTTATTTTGATTAAAGTTGTACGAATTTCGGTTTGTAAAAATTAAATACCTTTTTCCGTAATTCCGTTTTGATAGTAGTTATAAAAGCTAGAAATTACTAGTTTAATGTTTTTAATTACCTAAAACTTTTTAATGATCGATATATCGAATTCTTTATTACCGTTTAAGTGTAAGGTTTTTTTTTTGGCTTTGACCTTTTGCGTTAAAGGGGCTTATTGTTAAAAGTCTAATTATCCGTATAATATATACGTATAAACTTTGCTGTATTTCGGTTTTGGTTTTGAACGAATAATATTTTTTAAAACGCAATAAATTATATATACAAATTAAAATAATTATTAATTTTCATATTAACGATGTTAATTAAACTTATATTATATTAAATAATCTTTTTTACGTATTATCTTTATCGTTAAAGGTTTATAAATAAAAATTTCCGTATTCTTTTTGGTTATACGTTATATAAAAAACCTTTTTATTTTGTTAAGGTTTAAATTTATTTCCGTAAACTTTTTAATGGTTTATATTAATCGTTTTGTATTAGGGTAGCAAAAACGGCAGTATTAAAGGATATTCTGTTATTATTTTATCCGTTATACGAACTTTTTTATTTTTAAAACTATTAACGATTATCTTTATTAAATGTTTCCTTTGTACGTATCTCTATTAATAATATTTATTGTTTGTAAATTTCGGTGTTTATATAATAAGTTCTAACTTTTTATAAAGTTATAAAAAAACCCTTTTTAAAATACGTTAATTATTGTTAATTAAAATCCGTAAAAATTTATTAAGATATTTTTATTTAAGAAATCTTCTTTTTTGTAATGTATTTTTTTAAAAAGTATTTTTAAAAAGAAATCGTTAATAATTAACGTATATTTTATCATAATTTTAAAATCTTTTTACGAAAATCTTTTAAGAGTTATTTTATTATTTTAACGGAAGTAATAATTAGAAGTTTTGTGTCTGTTATAATATTAATACCTTTCAACCTAATATTTAATACCGTATTTTTCTTTTCGAAATTCAGATTATTATTTATATTATTAATATTCGTTTTTAAGTTTTAAAATAATTTATTTTTATTGTTTTTTCTCAAGGAATAAACGTATAAAATATAACGTTTTTAATAATAATTATCTTAAGGCGTTTAACCGTTATAACTATTCTTTTAAAAATATTTTACTAACGTTGTTTTTAATAGTTACTTTAAGGCCTTCGATTATTAATGCTTTAAGGCAGTTAGTTATTATAGCCGCTATTTTAAAGTATTTAGCCGTTATAAATTTAATAATATTAGTTATTATAATTAATTTTTGAATTATTTCGTTATATTATTACATTAAATTTTAATGTTGTTATTTATTAATATTGAATTGGGACGGGGAGATTCGGTCCTGATCAGTGCATAATCGAAGAGCGTGTTACGAGTAAGCCCAGGGTTCAAGAGATAATGAGGGCAACGCAAACTGTATTCTGGTGTTGAGACTAGTCCAAAAACAAAACTATGAATGATGAGTGGTGGGTGTTTCGAGGTTGCGCCCGGCGAAAAGAACCGCTAGAAATACATGACGGGTGCTGATTAACCGATCAGTCAGGCCATGTGTCCGACCCTGTACCCTGCTCCATTTTAATATGGGCGTTAAATATTTCTTTATTAAAACGGTATAAATTTTCGAAACCTTTAAGGATAAATTACTTTTCGCTTTATTTACCGTTACAGTTATTATTACGGATATTGGCAAAACTTTTGTTTTAGTTATTATTATTTCTTTAATATTAGCCCTGCTTTTTTTTCCTTTGCCGTTCTTTTATAACTTCAGGTAGTTTTTCGCTAAATATTTGTACCTGCCATAATTAAAACAAAATAGCTTTCCGTTTTTATTTTATACAGGCTTATTATTTCGCAAATTTATTTTTTTCTTTTTTTTTTAAGCGTTATAAAACTTTTCCTTTTGTTTATCGTTAATTTGGTTATAAAACTCGTTATTAAAATTATTAAATAATTATTAAAAGAAATAGTTCGTTTAGTTAAATATTATTTATATCGTTTTATACACGCATCGATCAATTGAATCCGTGCGCCCACCTGTTTCTTATCAAAACATATACGTTTCGCTTCGACTGTAATTATAAAAAGAAAATGGAAGAAATTAAAGAAATATCTTGGTAATATACAGTTTTACTTAATAAATATGTACCTGAAAGATTAAATTAAGTTTCGTAATTAACTATAAAATTATTATCGATTAAAATTTGATATAAATGTTATTATATAGAAATTTAGTTTTTTACTATGTTAGATATTATTATACGGTAATATTCTATCTACTAATCGAAAATACCATAATTAAAACGAAAATTCATATTAAAAGTAGATGAAGTAGGTGATAATAAATATTAAGAAATTATCCAGATATTTTTAGCATTTTATTTTCAATTGTTATAAAAAAGTAAAAAGGTATGTTTTGGTGGGAAATAGGTGGGCGCACGGATTGTATTGATCGATGCGTGTACCAGTTATTAACTCGGTCCTTTATAGCAATAAAAAATATCGTAATAGATTTTTCGGTTTTAAATCTTATGTTATAATCTTTTATTTTTCGAAATAACTTTTGATATTTGGTAATAAACTATATTAAATTTCCTTTATCGTATATAATTTTATTAAGTTCCTTTTAAAAACATTTCTACCGGGCCTTATTTATTATTATATAAATTCTTTTTAAGATTTTTAAGATCTCTGTTTTTTTTTAACTTTTATAATTAAGGTTAATAACGCTTTTTTTTATAAATTTTAATAATAACTTTCGTTAAACGCAATTAATTAATTTGCATTAGCTTTATACCGTTTTTATACCTATTTTTTCGGTATAAAACTAAAACCGTTATTTTAAATCTTTTAATAACTTAATTTAATGAATAATTCTTTTTATTTTTTAAAAAAAGGTGAAACGTTTTTAACGAAATTTCGAATCGTTATTAAACTTTCTTTTAAAAAATATTTCTATTTCTTTAAACTGATACTTAATTTGTTAAAGTTATTTAAATTATTAAAGCTGGATAAATTACTAGAAAAATTATAATATTCTTTCCGTCGTTTTAAGATACTTTCGGATAAATTAAAAAAAAGATAGAAATAAAAAACTATTTAAATTATCAGAATTATTACGTACCATTTTTTTCTCCTTTAGTAACTTGAATAATTTTATCTTTTTTTCCTTAAATTCCTTTTTTCGCGGGGTCGGGGTTATTTAATAAATTACCTTTTAAGCTTCGTTTCGTTTTTTTAAAAGGTTAATCTTTTTTATATCGCTTTCTAATACGACAAGTGTTTTTTTTTAAAATTATCCGCTTTAATTTTAAGTAGAACGTTTTGTAACGTTCTCGATTATATGTTTATATTACATAAGCTTTTCAAATTTTGCGTTCTAGGTTATGACGTATTTAATAGTTATATTATTATATGATACCTCCATAATCGTCATACTCTCTCTGCATGTGCTTTTGCAAAGATCGATTACCGTCACTTTCGCGAATTAAATCGTATCCGAAAATTAAAAGCCGAAGTCGATCGTGTTAGGAAGGATTTTCTTGGTCGACAGTAATATCGATAATTTTAGCTCGTCCGGTAATTTTGTAGTATTTTTGTACCGTTAATAAGACGGTTTTCGTCGTAATCCTGCAGTTCTGGATTATTAGTATTACGTATTCAAAATTGCGCGACATAGTATTTTGGGTAACTCGAAAAGGTGCTATAGAAACGATCGAGCCGTAAAACTAACAAGGGTTCGGAAAGATGCCAGCCTTTTATGCGCAGTTAAGGTTTACCGTTAAGGTTTGCCTTTAAGGTTTGCCTTTAAGGTTTATCTTTAAGGTTTACCGCGCAAAACTTAACATTTTTTAAGTTATATTAACTTTGCCGAACCCGTAAAATTAGCGGGTATAAGGTTCATTAAGGTCGAAACTTATCGGCAACTACGTATATAAGTCTCCCAAGCCGACATTAATCGAAAAATTACGTACTTACGGGGGCCCAGCAGTCGGCTTTAAAATAACGCTTTATAAAACCGAGGTATTAATTTATCTTAACCGTAAAACTATTAATTAGTTATTATATTCGAAGATACTAAGTATAATATCTATAGTACAAATTATATCGTATAATAATTTTCTGTATATTTGGCTGAGCCTGGAAAATAAGGCTTAAACCTATTTAACCTTGCATATTATTATATTATTTATTTATTTTATCGCATTATTATATTTTTCGTTTAAAACTTTAATTTTCTAATATTATATATAATTTATTAATATCTTTTTTTTGCGCTTTAACGTTACGTTTAATACTATTTATATTTTTACTTATAAATGTATAAATCTTATTTAAATCGGCTTCGAATTATTATTTTTAAATAAAGGGTTTTAACGGTTATTAAAGTAATAAAAGAATTTTTATTAACAATATTTCGTATTTTAATGTTTCTTTACTCAAAAACTTTTCGATTTAAAAATTCTTTTAACTGAAAAAAGGTAAGGAAAGAAAAGAGTTTTCGTCCGTATATTTATTTGTTATCGTTAATTATTATTTAACTTTTTTTAAATCGTTAATTAAACGACTTTTTTTTAAATTTATTTCTTTTTTTATTACTTTAACTTTTAATTTATAATTAATTATTTCGTATAACGTTTTACGGTTTTAAATTAATTAAAAAATATCATTGTGTTAATAATTATAGTAATCGAATACAAAAACTTAGCATAATTATTTTAAGTTATTTCTTTAAGTTCTAAAAAAGGATAAATCTAATCCGTAGGCAATCGCCCTTATATACTCGATTAGGTAACAAAGGATTATTAATAGACAAAGGCTGTCTCAGGCAGCATTCTGCTGCCTAGCCTAAACAAAGTCTACCACCCAGCAGCACCTGAAAGTACCAATTGCCGACAAAAATAACTTTAACTAATCGATATTATATATTTAAGGCCTGTTATTAAAAAAGCAGCCCTTGAAAGAATATGTCAGATAACTGTTAAATATCAGGGGTTTTAAAATAAAACGCTACGGAGATTAGCTGTACCTTAGGATGGGAATTACACTAGGCACATCCACAAGTATAAGTCCCCGACCGACACGGTCTAAAAACTCTATGATCAATATAACAACAACGGTTTTGACCCCAATACTAAATACACGCTTATGTCTGACAAATACAGCTATTAACGGCCCGTAAAATTCCTAACATCTCGATATATATAACTAGAAATCAAGCTTTTAAAGATAAACTACGTTATAACAACGCATTTTCTTACTTCGGGCTTTATAAATATATCATTATTTATATATCAATTAATTGCCTTAAATAACGCAAAACTAAATATTTTAGTTTTATTATTAATAAACGTAACGTTCTTAAGATATTTATATATATATTTGAATATATATTATATACAAGGTCGAATAGGTTCAAGCCTTATTTTCCAGGCTGAGCGAAATATACAGAAAACTTTTATACGATATAATCTGTACAATAAATATTATACCTAATATTTTCAAATACGATAATTAATTAATGGTTTTACGATTTGGATAAATTAATACCTCGATTTTATAAAACCTTATTTTAAAGCCGACTATTAAGCCCCCGTAAGTACGTAAACTTTTTAATTAATATCGGCTTAGAAGGTTTATATACGTAATTGCCGATAAGCTTTAATCCGAGTAAATCCTATACCCGCTAACCTCGGACCCCACATAATGAATTACCCTAGCAATGAATAGAGATTTCCACCAAAACACGCGATATATAAAAACTAATAACAAATTAACAAAAATATTTATAATAAAAAGGACAGCTATATGTAAATCAGTTTTAAATAACGTATAGGTATAAAATGGTTTTAAAGAATATAATATTACATTAACTACATAATTAATATATAATATAACGTATAGTCGAAAAATATTAGATAAAATATAAAAGATAAAGAAAACAAATAAAATACGAATATTCAGTATGTATATAAATAATTAAGCAAAAAAGAATATATTATTTAATATCTAAAAACCAAACATTATATATATAAAACTTTACAAATCGGTAAATATTTATATATTATAAATACATTTTTATTTTTAATATTATTAAAATTAATAACTTAATAAAAAATAATACCTGAAACGTTTATTTATTAATATTAAAGTATATAATTAAATTATAAAAAAGATTGACTGCGACCTTACTTAGTAAAAACGGAAAGAAAATTATATTAAATTTAGTATATTTAAAAAATTTAATAATAAATTAAAAGAAATACATAATTAAAGAGTATACCGGTATTCTTTCGGGTTATGACGTAAAAACCCTTATTAAATGCAAAAATATAAATCTTAAACTTTATATTACTTTTTTAAAAAATTATATTTATTAAAAAGCAAAGAAATTAAATTATAATAAATAAAATAAATTAAAATACGTTTTATTAAACTTTTTTATAAAGCTATTACAAATTTTGAATACTAAATATATAACTAATATAATATAAGGTTATATAATTAATAAACAAAAGAATTTTGAAAATAAAAAATATATATATTTTTTTTTAAGAAATTTAAATCGTTATTTAAAATTTTTAAAACGCAATAAAAATATAATAAATTTTTATACCAAATATTACTTACTAAGCATTATATTTTAATGCAATTTTTGTATTATAGTAAAATTTTCTCCAATTTAAAATAATAAAATAATAAAACTTATTATCATTATTAAAACATTATTTAAATTACAATAAAACGTCCTTTTTATATTCAACTTATATATAAATCAAACCTTTTAGTATAATAATCTTATACCAAAACTGAAATTTAATATATAAGGAACAAATACTATTTTTATTCTTTATTTAAAATATCGAACTTTTTTAAGTTTTATATATATTATTATACCTTAATAACTGCATATTATATTTTACGAATATTTCCTATTACGTAATATATAGCGAAGTTTTATATAACACAAACTTTATTATTATACGTATTTCTGTTAATTTGTTATTAATTTTTATATATCGCGTGTTTTGGTAGAAATCGCTATTCATTGCTAGGGTAATTCATTATGTGGGGTCCGAGGTTAGCTGGTTTGGTAAGGTTAAATACTATAATTTAAAAAATGTTAAACTTTACTCGGTAAACCTTAAGGATAAATCTTAAAGGCAAATCTTAACGGCAAACTTTAACTACGTATAAAAAGCTGGCATCTTTCCGAGCTTTCGCCAATTTTACAGCTAAAAATATTAAATATTAACTAGGGGAAAAAGAAAATTTAACCTTGATCGTTCCTATAATATTTTTCCGAGTTACTTAAGATATTATGCTACGTAAATCCGGATATACGATATTAATAATCCATAACCGCAGGATTACTATTAAAACCGTTTTATTAACAGTATAAAATTACCAAAAAATTACCGAACGAACTAAAATTATCGACATTATTATCGATTTAAAAATTTTTTCCTAAAATAATCGGATTCGGTTTTTAATTTTCGGGTACGATTTAATTTACAAAAATAATAATAATCGATCTTTATAAAAGCGTATGCAGGGAAGTATAACATTTATAACGGAAATATTAATGAAATTAAAATAAAAAAGGTAATAATAATTTTAAGAACTTTAAAGTTTAAATTTTAAAACGATATAAGAAAAATTACGAACGATGGTTTGCCCGGTTGTTCCGGATTACGAAAACTGCCTAGAACCTTGACAAAAATCGAGGTAAATAGGAACGGGATAAGGCAATTTGCGAAAGGAATGGGTTTAGTAAAGCCTAGGAATTGAGGTAATAATATATTATTTTATCCAATTTTATCTATACGGCTACGTCTTCTTTAGGGAGAGTATATATATTATATATACCTTAATTTTTTAAGATGTGCTAATTGCTAATATCAGCTCTTATTATTTAACAAAAATGCTTTTACTTTTTTGACGTTATAATTTTACTTATATATAACTTAATTAAAAAATTTAAAAAAAAATTAAGTATTTGCGAAATATAAAAACGGGCCTTAAAAGTTTTAAAATATAAATCCTAACTTTATTTAATAGCGTAGTTAATAAGTTATTATGAAAGTATAAGAACTGTTAAAAGATAGCGGGGAATAATAACGGAGCGTTGCTAATTAACAGGAAAAACGAAGGTATGCCAAGCTTAAAAAAACTAAGGTACGTTTAACATCACTCTAAACCAACCCCTGCTCCCTCTCCCACTTTTTCTACTCTGCTTACCTTAGCTAGCTTAGGTCTCGCTAGCTCTTTTTTAAAGTTATTTAAGTGCCGCTTTATAACGTTAAAAATTAACCAATCAAATCTTAAATTCTCGTAACGAGTTAACGAGGCCTGAATATTTATTGCAAAAGATGAGTTTCGTTTTCCGTCTTATTACTAAAATTATTAAATTTTTCCCTAAATTCTTGAAAAAATTTAAAAACTTAAATAAACAAAATTATTACGTAATTCAATTAAGCCCGATAAGTATAATTTTATATACGCGTTATATTAAAGTTAATATATATATATATATAATTTTTAAAACGTTTTTCGACGGCAATTATAATTAATATAGTTAAGTTTAGGTTTTAGGAAATAGGCGACCGGAATATCTTTATAGCTACGATAGCATAATTATCGGTTCCGTTATAATATATCGGATTTCTTTGGTATATTTTGTAGAAGAAAAGTTCATATATTAATTTTTTCGGTCGTACGGATTATGGTTATTACGTTATAATCATGAAAATGTTGAAGTTTAATTCATCCGAAACGCTTTTTTAATTGCAATAAGGTAATTATCGGTCCCGTTATTATATACCAGATTTTTCTGGTATATTTTATATAAAAGAAATCCGTATATCAATTTTTTCAGCCGTACGAATTATAATTATTACGTTGTAATTATAAACAGTTTAGAATTAGTTAGGTTTAAAACGTTTTTTTATTTACGATAACATAATTATCGGTTTTATTATTATGTATCGGATTTTTTAATATATTTTATATAGAAAAAGTTTGTATATTAATTTTATTGGCCGTACGGATTATAATTATTATATTATAGTTATAAAAAGGTTGGGATTAATTAATCCGAAATATTCTTTTAGTTACGATAACGTAATTATCGGTTCCGTTATAATGTAGCGGATTTTCTTAGTATATTTTATATAAGAAAAGTTTATATATTAACTTCTTCGGTCGTCCGGGTTATGGCTATTATGTTATAATTATAAAAGAGTTATGATTAATTAGGTTTAAAACACTTTTTTAATTACGATAACGTAGTTATTATATATAATATTTTATTATGGGTTTTTTAAAGGTAATTCGGTATAAAAAACCTCGTTTAATTATTTTTTAACCGTACGGATTATAATTATTACGTTATAATTAACAAGACGTTTCGGATAAAAAGTTTATTTTTAATTAGTATTTTAACTTAATTTTTTAATATGTTTATTAAATTAACCCCGATAAGAAAGTTATATATATAATTAGAAAACTTTGTTAAAGCTGTTTATAACAAGGTTTTATTTTATTTTATTAAATATCTTTATAATTAACGTATCAACAAGCAAACGAGCTAGATAAGCAAGCCAATCACTTTTTTTAAAATTCTTAACCTTTTAATTTTATTTATAAATTTCTTAATACTAATAATATAAAACGTTTTATAAAAAAAGTTAGGATAAACTTAATTATTTAGGTTAAAAAACGAGGCATAAAACTTAATTTTATAAAATTATATCTTATATATCACGTTTTCGAATTTATATTAAAAGCCCGATATTACGGTTAATACATTTAAACCGATATTAATTTTAATTTGCGAAATTTAATTCCGACTGTAAAGAAATCGATTATCGACCGAATTTCTAACCAAAATACGTAAGCGTTTTTTGTCCGGCTTTAATACGTTAAAGATATAACGAATTTATTATTTACTGAGCACATTATATTACGTATCGGGATTAAATAAGTATTAAACTTTATTAAACGGTATAAAAGGTTTACGACGTGTTTAAATTAAGAGATTAATTTTTAAAAGGTATTATGCGAGAATCCGGAAATATTTCGCAAATAATTCGAATTTATTCGAGCCATAATTGTGAAACATAATACCATAAAAAAGAATATTTATAATTTTAACGGCACGGACTTTTTAATATAAATTTTTATAATATCGGGCATAATTATTATGAATATTAAAAAAAGTAAAAAACTTAAATAAACGTAATAAAGGAATTAAAAATCAATTATAATTATATAAATTATTAATTTATAAAGTTAGGTTTTATTTTTATTTATTATTTTAACAAAAAGAATTACTTTAATTCCTGGAATTAAAAACATTAATTATTATCCGAATAAAGATTTGGTATAAATTATAATAATTAAATAACGAACGAATTAGGTTTAAAATGGATTTAATATTTCGATAAATTGTCGGCAATTAGTGCTTTCAGGTGCTACCGGCTGGGGAGCTTTGTTCAGGCTAGGCAGCAGAACGCTGCCTGAGACAGCCTTTGTCCACTGATGATCCTTTGTTACTTAATCGTGTATATAAGGGCGATTGCTTACGGACTAGATTAGTCCTTTTTTAGAATTTAGAGAACAAACACAGAGCAATTACACCAGATTTTTATATTCGATCATTGTAACTGCTAACATGGTAGCATTTTTTGGTTAATTAGCAACCGTAATACGTTATACGAAATAATTAATTGCAGTTTAAGAGCTAAGTTAATAAAAAAAAAGTAAAAGATTTTTTTTAAAAAAAGCCGTTTAATTAACGATTTCGAAAAAAGCTAAGTAATAATTAATAATAGTAAAAGAACGTAAAACTTTTAAAAAGTTTTCCGTTAAGTAAATTAGCAACTTATTCGATAACGGCTTTATTTTTAACGGACGGAAGCATATAAACGCTAACTTTTTCCTTTTTTCTTATCTCGGATCTTTATATAATTAAAAGGTTTTTTAAGATAAAGAATTTTATAGTAAGAGAGTGTAGGTAAAAAAATAAGAGGTATTTTTAATAAAAGATAATTTGTCGTTTTAATAATAACGGTTAGAAGTAAATTTAAATAAATTTAAAACCTTAATTTAAAAATAATATACCGAAATAGATTTAAATACGTTTTATCCGTTTTTAGGTATTAATATAAATGGGATTAAATAAAACGTTAAAGTACGGGAAAATAAATATTAATAAATTAAAAATAAGGTTAAAAATATAAGGTTTTAAAATTAAAAGATTAACGAAATAGTGTTATAATTAAAAAACGTAATAATAAAGTTTTTAAATATATTTGGAAGTAAAGTAGCGCGAAGCTTTAAAAGTTTACGTAATATAAGTGTATAACCGAAGGCGTTATAAATCGTTTCGTATAAGGTTAAAGCGAATTGTTTTAAGGAAGTATTTATTATATTAAAGATCAATACGAAAAAGATTAACTTTTTTAAAGAAGGCTAAAAGAAGTTTAGAAGATAGTTTATTAAAAAGTCCAACTTTTCGAAAAGAGAGAAAAGTAAAAAAGTGAAGTTACCGTCTAAGGGAAAGAGAATGGCGCGCGGAAATTTTGATGATTTAAAAAATTTCTTATTTTTAAAATTTTTTGGGATTTTCTTGGAAGTTATTCCAAAAAGAAAAAAGACCGTTATAATTTCTTTAGCAGTTTTTCTAATTTTAGTAATTTAGATGATTTTAATAAGTTAGGTATCCGTTAAAAGGAACGGAAGAAGGATTTTAAAAAGTTTAATAATAATTCGAAATTTCGTTAAAAACGTTTCGAATTTCTTTTAATAAAAAGAACTATTTGCTAGGTTAGGTTAATTGGAAGATTTAAAGTAACGTTTTTAATCTTATATTAAAAGAAATTAATTATAATGACGGTATAAAATTAAAATAAATTAATTAATTACGTTTAACGAAAATTATTATTAAAACCTATAAAAAAGCGCTTTTTATGTTAATTATAAGTATTAAAAAAGGAATAAATATATTACAAACTTTATGAAAAACTTATGTAGTAATAGGTAAGGTACGGCAAAGGTCTTTTTAAAAGGAGCTTAGTAAGATTATGTACGATAAAAAAAATCCTGTACAGTTTATTATTAAGTTTTAAAAGTTATTGCGAAAAGTAAAGGGTTATAGTATAAAGTTCAAAACTAAGGAATATATTACGATATTTTTTATTGCTATAAAGAATTGCGCTAGCAGCATGTGCAAAACGATGTAATTAATGCTGCAGTAAACGGATTACTTTTTCCAGCAATTAATCAACAATTTTAATAGCAAATTCTATAACCGTATTAATAATAAAGAAATAACGGACGGTTTTATAATATATAAAAGAGTAAGAAAAATAATAATAACTTCCGAGATAATAAGCCTGTATAAAATAAAAACGGAAAGTTATTTTATTTTAATTATAACAGATACGGATATTTAGCGAAGGATTATTTCAAACATTAAAAAGAAAATAATAATAAAGGTAAAAAAGGGAAATAAGGCCGAAATAAAGGCAGATGTTAGGGTAATAATAATAATAACCAAAGTAATAACTTTCGTAATACTTGCGGCGATACTTATAGCGGCGGACCGGGTGAAAAGCAATTTATCTTTAAAGGTCTGGAAGACTTGTACCGTTCCAGTAGAGGAATATTTAGCGTTTATATTAATAAATAATAGTTTTACGTCTTTATGTAATAGTATGATAAGATAATTTAGGAGTTAGCTATAGTAATTGGTATTATTAAAGTTATAACACCTAAATGCTTTAAATTAGAAGCTTTAGTAACCGATTACCTTAAAGCTTTAATAATTAAAAACCTTAAAGCGACCGTTATAAATAACGCTGGCAAGACGCTTTAAGAGGTAGTTATATTGGCTAAATGCTTCAAGGTTATAACGATTAAAAGCTTTAAAGTAGTTAATATAAGTAATGTTATATTGTTATATATTTATTTATTTATAAAAGATAATAAAGATAGGTTACTTCAAAATTTAAATATAAACGTTAATATTATAAATAATATTAAAAACTTTAAGAAAAATTCGGTTTTAAATATTAAAAATAAGGGAATTTATATTATAATAAGTAAAAAGCTTGTTATCGTTATTGCCGTTAAGATAATAAAGTGGCCTTTAAAAGGGCTTTATCGAAAAAATAACGAAATTATGGTAAAGTATATATTATATATTGACAACTTTTTTTTAAAAGTATTTTTGAAGAAATATATTATAAAAAAGAAGGTTATTTAAATAAAAATACCATAATAAACTTTAACGGGTTTTAGTTAATAATCATTAACGTATTTCGGAAAAGCTTTTTTTTATAGCTTTATAAAAAGCGGGAGCTTATTATTAAGGCTTCGGAATCGACGAACGACAAGAATTAATAATAAGGATACGTATTAGGGCAGGTACTTAATAAGGACGACGGTAACCTAAAAAAGGGATTCGTTAACGTTTTTAAGGATAAAAAAGTTTATATAACGAACAAAGTAATAAAAAGAATTATTTTTTTAATACCGCCGTTTTTGCTTCTTTACCATAAAACGATTAATTTAAATTATTAAAAGGTTTACAAGAATAAATCTAAACCTTAACGAAATAAAAACGTTACCTTATATAACGTATAACGAAAAGAAAAATACGGAAAGTTTTATTTATAAATCTTTAATAATAAGGGTAATACGTAAAAAAGATTATTTAATATAATATGGGCTTAATTAAGCCCGTTAATAT
This sequence comes from Monosporascus sp. CRB-9-2, assembly GCA_004155915.1. NCBI lineage: Eukaryota > Fungi > Ascomycota > Sordariomycetes > Xylariales > Monosporascus > Monosporascus sp. CRB-9-2. Next base: position 7,768 of record QJOA01000656.1, on the reverse strand, counting down.
TAAAAATAATAATTATTTCGGTTTTATTATAAACGACTTTAAATATTATAAAAAATATTATTTATTTAAAATCAAAAACGAAATATAGTAAAGTTTATATGTTTATATTATACGAATAATTAAACGTTTAAAAATAACCTTTTTTAACGTAAAAGATTAAAGTAAAAAAGTAAAGATTTTATGCCTAAATAGCGATAAGGAATTTGGTATTTCGATTATCGAACAGTTTTACGTAATTAAAGGTATTAAATTGGTTATTTTAGATTTTATAATTAATATTAGAACGGAATTATACAAAAAAGTATTTAGCTTTTATAGGACGAAACTTATAAGATTTTAGCCTGGATAAAATTCTTAATATACTTTTAAAACCTAATAATAAAAGCTATAACGTATATTATAATTAATAGGATTAGATAATCTATAATAAAGGATATAATATTAATTAAATGTTTTAAAAAGGTATTTGAATTTAATAAGTTATATAAATTTGATAATAGTTATTTTCGAATTTTCGGCATTAGGTATATAGTATTAATTAATTAGAATTATAGAACTAGATTAGAAAGATTAGTAGCCTATAAAACAAAAGGTATGTTATTAGGTTATTAAGGAATGCATAATTATAAGGTATAATTATTAAAGGGCGGTAGATTATTTATAATATTATATGTTATAGTTTATAAAGACTTAAAGAAGTTAGGGAAATTTTCCGACCTTAAAGATATTATTCGATCGTTTTTATAGCCCATATGGAAATGCCTGAAATACCGTTAAAGATAAAAAGATATCGGAGTAAAGAATAAGGATAATACCATTATTTCGAAAAACGATACGAATTAGAAAACTAAGTAAGTTAAGCGTAAAAAGGAACGCCCGAAAAAGATAATTCTCAAATTATATACCTTAAAGGCTTTAAACGAAGCCCCTAAATTAATACGTAAACTGAAGCTAACTTTAACTTAAAAGGGTGATAATTATGATTTATATATTTTCTATTTCGTTTTAAACGTTAACGATAATAAATTTTTTAAAGGTTACAAAAATGCCGATTAGGTTATCCGGAATATTTATAAATATTAATAGATAGCTAATATGCTAAAAAATAAATATAATAATATTTTTAAATTTGAAAATTGAGAAAATATTAATTTAGGCAAGTTATTTATTATTTATAGGTTATTTGCAATAATAAATAACGGCCCGTTTTTAAAAGATGTTATAAAGGGTTTAAAATAAAATATATAGCTTAAACCAATTTTTATTGAAATTAAAAAGAACTTTTCGCGTAAAATTTTCAAATTTACATTTTTTGGTAAAACAGCTTATAAATATTTTATTAATACTAAATCAATATAAGGTACGTATTTACGCGAAAGGATTTGTATAACGGAAAGGAATAAAGTATAATAAAACCGTAATAAATATAATGAAAGTTATATATTAGAAAGTTTTGATAGCTTTAATTGCTTATTTAAGCTGGCATATATTTTAAATTAACTTTATTGTTACGTATTTAAATAGTAAGCTAAAAAAATATTTATATAAAATAATTTCCTATATTAAAAAAGTATTTCGATACGTACTTAAAAAATAGAAAAACGTATTATTTTTTCTTTAAAAACGTTATTAAATTAATAAATTTTTTATACGGCTTAAAACAGGCCGGAATAGCTTGGTAAAAGAAATTAAAAAAATATGTACGAAGTTAAGTTTTTATTTATTAATTTCGGATAATGCAATTTATTATAACCTTAAAATTAAATATGTTATTATTTTATACGTTCTGACCCTTCCGAACCGTGGAGCCAGCGGGCATAAGGTTCACCAGGGTCGAAGCTTATCGGCAACCACGCATCAGTCGGCTTCAGAGTGAGGCTCTATAGGACCGAGGTATCAATCTATTCTAACCGTGAAACCATTAATCAGTTATCGTCTTCGAAGATACTGGGTATAGTATCTATCGTGCAAATTACATCGTGTAATAATTTTCTGTGTATTTGACTCAGCCTGGAAAACAAGGCTTAAACCCATTCGACCTTGTATTATTTTATACGTTAATAATTCTTTATTTTTTAAAATTAATAAGCAGTAATTTTAAACGTTATTAAAAAGATCGTTAAGGACGTATTTATTAAAAACCTGGAAGACGTAAATTAATACTTAAATATACGAGTTATTTGTTTTTTACCGCTTAATAACGTTAAGTTAAATTAATAATAATATGTTAAACAGTTATTAAAATTAATTAAATTAAATAAAATAGGAAAAAAGTTTATATTATTTATTGTGGAGTATTTAAAATATGTTATTAAATACGAAAATAAAGTTAATAAACAAAATATATTCGAATATGCAAATTTAATAGAAAATTTAATTTTTTTAAATTATATTAACAAACCGGATATAACGTTTATAACCTTAATTTGAGTTAAATTTATAAATAATTTATTATTTAAATATTAGGCATATATTAAAAGATTATTACAGTATTTAAACGGTATAATAAATTTATTTTTTTGGTACAAAAAATTAAAACGAAATTACTTATATTAGAAATATAGTAATTTAAAACTATTTAAAATAATAAATATAAGTTTTATAAGTAACCAAAAATTAATAAAGTTTATTATAAGCTATATATTTTTTATAATTAAAATGCCTGTATTTTAAATTTTAAAGTTATAAAATGTTATTACGAAATATATTGTAAAAGCAAAATATGTAAATATAGGGATAATTATGATAAAAGTAATAAAGATTAAAATTTTTTAATAAAATTAAAGCTTATATTTAAATATTTTATTTTATTTTAAAAAATAATATAAACATATTTAAATAAATAAAAAAGATATAAATATTATAAAAAAAGGGTTATATTAAAATTAAATATTATTACGTACGATAAAATGTCTAAGTAAGAAATATCAGTTTTTAATACGTGGAAAATAAAGATAACCCTGTAAACGGGTTTACGAAACCATTTAATAAAACGGACTTTAAACGATTTGTACGAGATTTAGAATTTAAAAAAATACTTAAAAAATCGAAAGATATTTAAGATTTAATTAAAGCGTTTCGGACTTTCTAGCTGTAATTATCTGACGTAAAAGGGCGGGTCGATAATTGCTGCTTTTAAATGCTACCGGCTGGTGGGCTTTGTTCAGGCTAGGTAGCAGAATGCTGCCTGGGACAGCCTTTGTCCACTGATGATCCTTTGTTACGTAATCGTATATATAAGGGCGATTACTTACGTATTAGATTAGTCCTTTCCCAGAACTTAAAGAACAAACATAAAGCAATTATGCCAGATTCCTGCATTCGATCACTATGACTGCTGACATAAATATATATAAACGCGTACGAAGAAATCGAAACGTTTTTTTTATTCTTAACGGTTACGAAAATTATTATTCGATAAAATTCGAAAAGTATTGTATAAATAACGGCATTATTATATTTTGCATATTTGTTTATTTTTTTTATCGGTTTATATCGAAAACTTAATATAACGTTATTATATTTATATTACGAAAAAAAGAAATCTTTTTCGGTTTTTATAACAGATTTAAAACCGTTATAACGTCCGATAATATTAAGTTTAAGTTTATAAAAGCTAGATTTGTTTTATTCGATTTTAATAAAATCTTTTATAAATTAAAACTTTTTCCAGTTATATTTATGCTAATTGTTTTTCCATTTACCTTTATCGGTTTTATTTATTTTTTATTTATAAAAACCCTTAAAAATATTTATAAAGTAATAAAATAAAAACGTTATTTATAAAAAAGGATTAAAAATTATTAAAGTAGTTCGCCGACAAAAATTATTAAATCGGTTAAATTTTTAACTAAAACTTAGTTAATATTTTATCATAAAGTTAATTTTTTTTAAAATAAAAAGCCGGTTAATTATGCAAAATTAATTACGTTTTTAATAAATAGCGAAAAATTAAAAATAAACGTTTTTAAAAAAAAGAAGTATTTATTATATAAAAAGGATAAACTTTTTTAGCCGAAAAGGAAAAAGGTAATAAAAAAGTGCAATCGATAACGGCTAAAAATAATCGTTATAAGAGGGTTAAAACGAATAAACGGAAGTATAACGTTTGCAGTAAACCCGGATATAATACGCGTATTTGTAAAGAAATTATAAGTACGTTTAGGGAAAGAAAATCCGATTAATTTTAATCGATTTAAGGTATTATATTAAATTAATTTAAGTTTGTTATTATAAAGTGCCAAGAAACGGCTTGCTTGCTTATCTGGTTCGCTCGCTTGTTTAATACGTTATTATATTTACGAATTTTTATAATAAATTTTTAAAGATATATATAGGAAGTGCTGCCATCGAGCCCAATATTTTATACCGCGCTATCAGGCCTTATCTTTGAGCCACCCTATTAAGGCTATAGCTGGCTACAGCCTGCTCCACCTGTCAGGTATCAATCTTAAAGTAAAAATGATAAGTAACAACCTTATAGATCCTATATCCAATTATATTTATTTTAAGTATAATTATCTATATAATTTTCCACGATGTACTAATATTAACTTTATAAGTAATCCTTTTTATTAAATATATTTGTTGCTCTTATAATAGTTTAAAAAGACTTTGTAAATAAACCCGTTTTTTTTAAAAAAGAATTTAATAATAATAATAATAATAATTATAACTTAAGCGTATTACTATCATAACACCCTTTCGGCGTTATAGTTATATTTTACCTAAATTATTAACAAGTTAGCTATTAAATCCGACTAAAATATCATTATTTACGCCCTCAAAAAGCGGCCCGAATAAAAGTTCTTTTTATAATATATTTGAAAAGCTTATAAAAACGTTAAATCTTTTTATTTGCTTTTACGGCTATTATTTCGTTAAGTATTAAACCGTTAATTTTAGTAATAAAAAGTTAACGAAATATTACGTTTATTTTTATTATAATACCGTCCGTTAGAACAAAGATTAAGGCGTACGGGGGTCCGTTACAGTTAAAAATAATTGCTTATTTACGAATATTATTAAATTTATTAAAGTTATAGGTTGGAAATAGAAATTCCAGCCTTGCGATAATAAAGAATTCCGTTAACATAATTATACCCTTAATAATTCGATTATCTTTTTTTTTTCTCGCCGTTTTACCGAATAATAAAAATAATTAATTAAAAATATAACGGCTAACGGTATATTAGAAAACAAAATCTTCGCAAACGTAAGAACCGCGTTTCCGGACTATAATATAACTTCCAAAACCGTCTAAAATTGTATTTAATAATAGCGTTACGAAAGGTTCGATATTTTTATTAAATTGCATACGAAAAAAATAATCCTACACGTATTACCGTAATTATATGGACCTATCCTTAATATATAAAGACATGAAAATGATACATTAAAATATTCAGCTTTAATAATATTTATAAAATTAATAAGTATTATATGCCGTTTTTTAACGTTATCGAAAATACTTATATAGGATCAATTTTTAATAAATATTTCGGTATTATATTTAATTAAATACGGTTTTTTTACACCTAGTTTAAAAAAATTACGTTGAGTTAAAAAAATCGGCATTATAAAATTAAATATAATATTATTTAATTTCGAAAAGAGTTTTAAAAAAGCCGCTTAGGAACTTTTTTTTTTACGTAATAGCAAATTTCTATTTTTTATATTAACAAAAACGTGATTTATTAAACTAGGCGGAAATAAAAAAATTTCTTTATGAAATCGATAATACGAAAATTAAAAAAAAAAAACGCTTTTTAAATAAAAGTAATTTCGATAATTTAACCCCTCCGGCCGCAAATATATTATACCTTTATAAAATTTCTTATTATCGAAAGTATTTTATATTGTAAAAAACGTTTTGTTATATTAATAATACGTAATATATTTTTCTATAGTAACCGAATTTAAAAATACGTAAATTTAATTAATAAATAAATTTATAAAAACTTAAAAAGTTATCGGTCGATATTTCGAAAATATATATTTGCCATATAATTATAAATAAGTTTACTGTCATATTTTAAAATATTGTAGTTATAATACTTAAATTATATTTTTAACCGAATCGATTTATAATAATATTAAAATTTATTTACTAAATAATAATAAAAATTTCCTTAAAATTATTAAAATATTTATACGATCAATTATGACATTAAAAAATACGTATCGTAAATTTATTAATAGTTAAAATACCCGTATATAAAAAGAGTATTCGAACGAATATAAATTAAGAATTTTACGATAATATATTTTTATAAATAATTAATCTTATAATTAAAAAATATTAAAAATCCAAAACGTATATTCTATTTTTAATTCGCCCTCCGAGAATTTTAATACCTTACCTTTTATGCGGTTACGCTTTTCATAAATAATATAATCTTCCTTATACCTTTAAAATATTTAAAAATATTAAACCGAATGACGAAACTTTATATAAAACCATTAAAAATCGGAAACGTAAATTTGTATTAACTTACGAACAGAAACCTTACGAAAAGCAAACTTTTATTAGTAATTAAAAAATTTCGCATATAATTTTTTTAAGGGCAGCCGAAAAGTAATATTATTATATTATCTTAAACCTTACGAAATGCCTACCGCCGTTAATAACTCCATCTAATCTTACGTTGCTAAACGTTATAATAAAATAAGCTAATAATTTGAATTCGAAGAACAATACCTTTATATAACTCGTAAAACGCTAAATAAATGAAAATGATTAATTAAGGTAACCGGGAAACAAAATTAAAAAGTAACCGAAAAATAATAATTATATTAATATAATATATAACAATTTTAAGGCTTATAATATTATCCTTTATAACTTTATTTACGGTCGTTTCGTTTTTACGAAAGCCGCTGTTTATAAAATTCGGCGCCGTTAACGTACGTTAGTTAATTAATAAAATGTAATAACGCCGTTTATAAAACGGTAACGCCTTTAGCTTACCGATAAAGATTACGCCGTTATAAAATTTAACAATTAAAAAAATATTAATAAAGTTAACTTTTATGATACGCTAAATTTAAATGTAAAAGATAATGTTTACGGTATAATTAACCTTACTTAAGGTGATTAAAAGGGTAGTTATATAGATTATAATTTAAGAAAACGTTTCGTAATTAAAAAAGAGCTATCTTATTAAGGTTATAGCTAGCTATAGCCCGAAAGATCTGCCAAGTGTTAAGCTTTAGGTAAAGTAGAGGTGCAATATAAATGCTAGCTAGTTCCTAATATATCAAAAACTTTACCAAAAATAAGGTGATTTTCAATTATTCAGCATTCTAATATTATATTACCGATATTTAACTCTCGATAATCCGATTTTAAAGGCTATTCGCAACTATATACCTATAGGCTTTAGGTTAATAAAGCATTATAATCATTATAATTACTAATTGCAACGTTTCTTTAAAAGCCACCTTATTAAGGCTATAGCTGGCTATAACCTGCCCTATCTGCCAGATATTAACCTTAAAATTAAAATAATAAGTAATAGCCTTATAGGCCCTATATGTAATTATATCTGTTTTAGGTATAATTACTTACATAATTTTTTACGATATACTAATATCAGCCTTATAAGCAATACTTTTTATTAAACAGATTTATTACTGCTATAAGGTTTTAAAAAGTTTTATAAATAAATACGTTTTTTTTTGTAATTTAGTAATAATAATAATAATGATAATAATAATAATAATAATTATAAGAATAATAATAATAATAATAATAATAATAATAATA
>QJOA01000655.1:0-35802 GCA_004155915.1 Monosporascus sp. CRB-9-2 | reverse complement strand
GATATGCATCATGTAAGTCATGTACGTGTTACGGGAACATGCGGGTTCTGCAAGGACCAGAGCTTATTATTACTTGTCTGCCGAGTTACCTGTCATTTTCCCGCCCGTGTAATGATACCGTCCTACAGGCCCCTGTCAGCGGGCATGCGGCCACCTGCGGCCTGGTTGCTCAAGACGGACTACGGGAAACCACACTATCGTCTTTTCGGAGCTCCATTCGGTGCAAGGGTGCTCTATCATATATACCTTGCCTAGACTAGTCCATTCCACCTGGCTGGATAAACCCACGTTCACGGCGTGGGCCAAAATGTGGCGCTTTCCCAGCGTGGCTTTTGTCTCGCAAGTTGAAACTAGGGTTACGAAGCCACAATGTCTCCAGTTACACGCGTTCCCGATGGCGCCAGGTGATTCTCCCAAAAGACGTCTCACCGTCATTTAAAAAAAGACAACTGGTGATTTCCACCGTCGTGGCAGTCGTTATTGAGACGGTAAGTACGGAATCTCTTCTAGTCGTCTAGCCTTGTTTCGTGCGTCTCATTCGCGGAAGTTTCCAATACATGGCAATAAGATTATCTCGTGACCGGTGAGCCGGGGAAGGGCGCCCAGAACCATAGCTTCGTAGTGCAACACAAGGGAAACTCAGGGCATGAATGACAAGACAAGGTGGGCGTCTACGATATCGATATAGATGACCAATTCGTAATTTCGTTTGGTGCCCAATCGCGCTTTTCATGACGATACTACCCTAGCGATCATCGTCTCGGAGAATATTGAAGACGAATCCACAAGGGGCCCGAGACCACAACGGTTTGTCTTGCATCTTGTCTTTAGAGCATCTCCACTCCAAATAAGCATATCTTCAACGGACTGGAATGCGACAGAAGGATCGCCACTCTTACAAAGTAAGACCGGGAAGAAGCAGACCGTCGTATTCATAGGACGGTCATTTCTTTCGTCTAATAAAACGCCGTGCTGCTCCGCCGCGGCGGCTAACAATCACACGCCAGCGGGCTGTGAAATCTCAAGTCGTTGGCCGTAGAAGCGGGCGGCATACCCATCCGTAATGAAGCAGTCCTAGTCCCCTGGTAAGAATCATCTCGTACAGAGCAGGGGCATTGTGACCTTACCTCATTCAGAAATGTCTGGTCGATCAAGTAGGGGGCCGGTCGATGACCCTGACACGAAAAAAGAAAGCAAGATTTACCCCAGATGGATGATGAATCGAATTACTACCAGATATTTATTCTCTTGAGCTCTGAAATCCGGAAAAACAGCAATTTAGTGCCCGTCTTCAATACCGTCTAACTAGGGATTGCCGAGACTGAAGAATTGGGCAGAGACCGAGCGGTGCCAGCCATCAACTCTCCCAACTTGAGCTAGTCTTGGCGGCCCGTCCCATCCATCGCATTAATACGTAGTGTTATACACTTGCAGATTAAGAAACTCCGGGCGCAATCTGCCGTTGAATGAGATGAATTTTACGACGTCCCTCGTACCCAGCTATCTGGGCTATCCCTTGCCGAGCGTTCCGGTATCTTGATCGCGGAGTTTGACGCAGCGCTACAATCCACTACTGGCCGTATGCTGTGCAGAATTTGCTGCAGCTAGTAGATGACTGCAGCTACTTATGGGGTGCATGGATGACAAGCAGACGGGCAGGGCTGTAAAGTGCCAGGGGCGCAAGTACTGTATCTGACACCTCGTAAGCAATATTGTCCGGGTTCCGGGGCTTCCAGAAAGCTGCATCTCATCCCTCCAGGTGCTCCCACTAGCGGTTTTGAAACGGAACGAGTCATCATCTATGGCATCATTTGGCAGCCGAATCCCTCCCAGGCAAGTCCACTGAAGTAGCTCTCCATGGTCATGAGGATGGTAAGCGTGGTTGTGTAAGACGAGCCTAGAGGACCCCGGCAGCCAAATTAACATTAGCAATGAGTTGGTCCAGCTTACAGCGTGGCGCCCCCCCACCCCAATGCTCGACATCAGAGTTCTGAAAATTTCCGAAAAGGGCATGCCGCCGCCCCCGTCGAGTACTCACGAGGCATGTGCTATACCCGCGAATAGGAGTCTTCAACGTGCACGTAACAAGCGTCGTTTCATCTTGTCTGGGTCCTAGCGCGATGTTCTAGAGGCGTTCTAGAAATTGAACTCACGCCATTTTGTCGAATGGGATTATGAGGATCCTCGACCGGTCTGGTCTACTTTACTGGAGGATGAGACCCAGCCGGGGCCTCCACCCACCTAGAACCGTAGAGATTTCCACCGCGGCTTGGCGCGCGACCAGGGTTGGCGGAGGCATGGGCGATAGGACAAGTTTGTCAAGTCCAAGCGTTAGACGGTGAGAACGTGGTGCTGTGAGTGACCCCAAAAGACGGGTTTTCGGGACAGCATTTCTTGATAAGATTAAAGAAAGCAATGAAGTTTATTAACACTATAGTATTTCATAGCACCAGTTTGTTAAACTCCTGCACACTGGTATGTCCAAAGGGTTTGAACTTATAACGGGAATTTAACAGGCGAATTTTTTATATCGTTAACTAGAACTTGGAACAGATCTTCTAAATAAAGCGCTTCCCGTCAAGGATCTCATTTTCTGTCTACCAGCTGGATGCTGGTGTTGGCTGTATCTCCTCGGGTGCCTCAAGAGGAGATCTATCCGACGGACGGCAAATGGCAGCAACTCCAACAATTCTCAGTAACAGCTAACTGGCGCGTTACCTTAAAAGGGAAGTGAGCGGGTTTAGACATTCTTATTGGTGATGCTATGATATTTGTTGGAGTGTGGGCCATAAGATACAAGAAATTGTAGAGGTGCTGTCATTCTGCCGTCCATCGGATAACTGGCAACCCTATCCGTGTGAAGGTCAACTAACTGCAGTACTAACAATTTCTTGAACAGTCGCTTAAAACCGTACGGTCGACACCGAGTCGTCCAATAAAAGAGTTGGGCTCGTGACCTTCAGTTACCTTTTAGTGAAGGCGCCGTTTGAAGCAGTTATCACTGCAGTTTGTGGGCCTTCAAGCGGATATCTGATCCGTGCTCTTAATAATGAACCCACAACAACGAACGTATTGCTCGCATTGGGCCTTTTGTGGATTTACCTTTCTGGTTTAGGTTAACGCCGAGAGCCCTGTTATTGCTGTGCTTTTGTTGCATCCGAGGAGATATCGAGTATCTTCCGAGACTTGAGCCTCTTCGATGACACTAGTGTGGCCGGATGAAAGGTTGGGAATGTTGCAGGCAAGAGGGCCTGATCCCGATCTTTGGGGACTCGGGTGACTGCTCTTACACTCTGCTTGGCCTGCAACCGAGGCCCGAGGCTTACAAGATGACCCTCCTGAGTATCTTAGAGCCCCTGGGTTAACTACGATCCCGTGCAGGTTTGTATCTCTGAGCCATGCATGACATGGCGGACAGGTCACAACTTGATGGTACCAATCGACGCATCATGCTGCAGGCCGTGGAAACAACAGCGCAAGGATAGCCCTCAACTTCAGTTCAGCGACATGAGCAGCCAGGCGCAGAGTGTCCTGGATGAAACGATAAAGGGACACACAATGTCTCTCTGGGGACTCACACCTACACCGTCGATGGTCTTTTTGTTTATGCCGGCATGATGGAGGGTGTTTCTGATGCATTTCAGGTAAATGACGGTAGCCGCTGAACTCTGGGGATAGATCCGTTGCACATATCAATTCGCTGCCCGGATCCAGAAAAGCTTGCGCCCCTCGCGTGTGGATAGGGCCTTTCTTGTTCTGCGCTCAACACAGCTGGAAGGGTGAACGAGGATACTGATCTGCTCTGCTTCTCACTCGTCTATCGGGCCGAGCATAAATTCCGTGTGGCTAAAAACTGACTGCTGACCTGGTGCAGTTGTCGAAAGCTTGGGAGGCGGTTTCATCTTGTCGGGAACGATGGGGGGGGGAAGGGAGGAGTGCGCGGGGGTTCCTCTGGAGGCATGAACGACATCCTCAAAGGCCAGAAGTGGCATACCCGATGGTCAATCTTGCCGTGCCCAGAGAGCGGCTGAAGTCGGTAGGTCATACGCAAATGATCAGCGCCGAACTTAGACTTTGCATCGAATCTGCGACTTTCGCAAGCTTCTAGGGAACCTCTGCCTTCGTTGCTATCGGCCCGTTCGCGGGGGTCTGATGATGCCCAACGGCCAGAGTCAGATTACTGTGTCTGGTCAGCCGCAGTCCATTTGGTGAAAGCAAGGGGAATCGTGCTACGCAATGATTTAGCGGTGAAAAGCGCGGTGGAGTAACAAGGAGGACGTATGCAGCATGCTCTAATCTATCACAACACAAGACCATAGCGCAATTTTCTTTATTACAGGTCACTTGGGTGGGAGCTTCAGGTGATTGCTCGAAATCAATCATCAGGAAAGTCGAGGTTTTTCGCAGCAGATGTAGTTTCTGTTAGGCGAGCAGTCGCCGGCTCAAGGTATTCGCAACCCCATACGGTTCGTATCTCGTCCCTGGAGAGCAGATTTCACCACCGAGTTTGTGACGCCTGTCTACCACACCTGAACTGTCGGATCGTCTGCCGTGTTCGTCTCCAAGCTCCTCGGCATTATACATGTTGTTGCTGCAAAAGGTGCCTGAAACTCACGCTTTGGCCCTTCCAACCCAAACCCAGATTGTGACGTGCGTAACGCCTCCTAACAGCTGGAAAAGCAGCACATGTAGGTTCATGAATGAGCATCGTCCTAGACTGGGATGTACTCCCTTGCGGCCACCCCTGACTACTGTTGCCGAGCAGTTGACGATCTATGCTGGGTGCAGCGGCCACTTGGACTATGGTCCTTATCCCGAGAAAAATAGTAATTCGTCCAGGGCGACGTCTCGGCACACGTGTAGTTGTAGTCTGGACGGGTCTCCTTGTTGAAGTCCGCCTCGACCACTTGATTCTTGTTTTCCTGACATAGAGTGTGATCGACAACGCTCTTCGGGGCACAAATAAGGGGCCTAACGGCCTAATGGCACCGGTGCCGATACCGCCACGCCCGCTTTAAAGACTATCTGCTCTGATAAATCCTTAGCCGTTGCCCCGTAAAACAATGGGTCGATTTGCAATGTAACTTTTCGGTGGATCGCCGCCAAGTCTCGACTATTTGCCCCGAAAAGGTAAATAGTGGATTGATGACAGCTACATAAGACAAATTGATGGCGCCTCCTAAGCGACAGTCGCTTAGGAGGCGCCATCAAGTGACTTCGAGCTTATTGACCAACTATCCATGGCCCGTACAAAGTAGCATGGCAATAGACCACTAGGCCATTAAGAAGTTGTCGATCACACTCATACTGGCGATGTCTGGGTCCAATGTGCAGGGCATACTGACTTACCTCACCAGCCTGATAGCTTCCTGGCAACGAAGAAGTTAGATAATCGAAAATAATACCTAATAGTCGGGTGTTAAAGCGAATGCGCGTAATTTCTGTTATTATTTTCTTCGGGTGGTGGAGGAACCTCGCAAGAGATTCATTTGAAGTGGCCTAAGAGGTACCATGGCTATTGTGGCGGGGTTACTGGGTTTACTCTAGTCACCTACTTATGGGAAAAGACTTTTTTCCCCGAACACGGAGCGCAGGGCAACATCCCACTTCTATCTCTTATCGGCTTTGGGTCACTGCGTCAGTTATTTAACCCCCTCCAACTCCAATTCCGTTGAAAGGGAAATCCTCAACGTCCATCAAGTGCCTTTGCACCTTGTCGCCAATTCGACAGTAATCGATCTCCCAAGGTGCCTACAGTCATTCACCTGAGGGCTGAGAAGAAGCCATTAGAGCGTCGCTCGTCACGTAAGTTGCCACAAGAAGCAGGATGGTTGGGCCGGCATGCTCCCACGCTTTGCGCGGGGTGATGGTCTTCTGTATGACCTCGAGTTCTTGACCGATGAAAACGGACCTCGGTGGCTGCATTCGGCTACCGGGCTGGATATGCCGGCACCGCCATAGCCCTCCTGTCCTGGGCTCATCAACTGCTTAAACCCGAAAAACCCCAAGGTCCAGTACCAGTCTTCGATACTGCGCCTGCTCTGACTGGTTACGTTAGATCGAGACTGCAAGAGGCGCTGGGTGCCAATAATGGCCAACATCCCCGCATTATGGTTATCGGCGCCCTTGGACGATGCGGCAAAGGAGCCGTAGACTTCTGCTCTGCGGCGGGTCTTCCCCAGGAATCCGTCCTGAAGTGGGATATGGCCGAGACGGCCTCGGGCGGCCCGTTTCCGGAGTGCCGCCTATCGGATCTGCTGATCAACTGCGTCTATCTCGGTCCTCATCGCATTCCTCCTTTTGCCACCCACGAATATCTCTCTGCGCCAGGAAGACGGCTCCGTGTGATATGCGATCCCAGTATATCTTCCCCCAGTAAGTATCCTATACTAGCTACAGCTTCCTAACCTTGCGGTTACGCAGGAAGCGAGAACAACCCCATTCCCGTATATTCGGGCTACAGCTCCTTCGAGAATCCAACAACCGCCACTTCTCCTAAGATCGATTCGCCGGAATTGCGAGTCACCGCCATCGATCATCTTCCAACCTTGGTAGCTCGTGAATCCAGCGAGGAGTATTCTAGCTTACTGCTGCCGAGCTTGCTTACCTTGGACCGCCGAGACAGAGAGGGTGTCTGGAAGAGGGCGGAGCAGACTTACAGGGGCAGAGTCAAGGAATTGCCTTAGGAATTAGGCGCAAGGTCGGTCGAAAGACTAACTATACTTGTCGGAAATATCGCTCTCTATCACCTCCTCCCCGTGTTGCTGACGGCGAACGCCATCCGATATTTGGCGATTGGAGGCCATCACAGGCAGATCTGGAAATCTCTGTTGACTAGATGGCGGAAGTTTATTGATAAGGGTTGTTCTCGGGTGTTAGTAGAGCGCTGTGGATGCTCTTGCCTAGGTTTCCCCGGAGGATTTAATGAGCTCACCTAGATTTTTGACGGCTCGACTTAAAAGTACTGGGAGACGTAAGTAAGTAGCCACGAATGCAGTAGAATGCTCTGTCTGCTTAGGCGCAAAAGATTTCGCAGCATATGGCTCGGAAAACTGGTTTAGAAAAAAGGCAGATGAAATCTGGTAGCGGAACGAAACTGGCTCCTGATCATGCAGGCTTTCCAATTGTAGCTGCTTAATGAATACATTGGCCGTAGTGCTCCTTTCGTTGCTCTGTTAAGGGACCCGGGTGTTGGTCCAGTCGATCTAGTAGCTTTCTCTGGCGTCTGTATGACTCTAGGAAGCCATGCCTTCTCCTACGCTCGTTGCTCCCACCGTTTTCGGTAGTTGGTTTGTTATGCATAAATATTCATAAATATTTCAATCTGGACACGTGATTAATGACAAAGAGAGCCGAGCCTGACTAAAAGCGGCCGCGCATGCCGTGGAGATTCTGCTTCTCCATTCAATTCCATCGGGAGCTTGCCCGCATGCATCGCAGGTCATGTGTTCGCTAAAAAGGTTGCTAAATCATCTCCGGAGCTTTGCCGCGGACCGGGACGATACCTAAGCCAGTCTAAGTCTAGTATCTACATACATAATGGACGCTCCCGAGCTCTCTTGAGGGCTTGCTTTTTCGAATCTCAAGATGAATTGCTGATGGTGTACGCCTTGGTTCCCGCACATTAAAAACAGTACGTAGCTGCTTTCGTACTTATGACCTATCGCTTTCAAACTCCCGGATCTGCAAGCGATCATGGAAGTTTAAAAATTACGCGTCATTTATTGCTGCCACATTGACGCCCCCTCCGACGCCACACCATAATGTTGAGGTACCAATATTCCGCCCGAACTGGGATACGGTGCGCATTGCCGAGCGATATATTGTCATCAATCTCAATTATTTATCCCTCAACCGCGGCTTTCCCGAGCCTAACAGAGGTAATTGGTTCGATGCCGTATCGCATCCGGGCCGAAAAGGTTTGCTGCCATGGCAATGCGCGGAATCGTTGCGATTTACAACTTCAGGGGGCCAATCTTCTTGGGACAACGACGTATTCATAAACCCAAGGAAGATGCTTGACCATACCGACTCCTTAGCCCCTTGCATCTTATTAGTGTCAATGAAGATGAGATTAGCGAGCGAATCAAAGCTGCGCATATCGCCCATCAATAATAGCCGCAGCCCAGGAAACTGCTCAATAGTTTCAACAACGGAATAAAAAGATGTAGGTGAACATTGCTATAGAGAAGTAAGCGTAATTGTTAGACGCGAATGACGCCGCTCGTATCTGCTATATACAAATTCCGATGCAGAGCGCACTTGCTATGATTGTGACTGTTACACGAAGTGTAATTTTTCCTAATGCTGGAGGTAGTACCTGTCCGGCTATATTCCCATTCTGTAATTTTCGGAGGCAACCGAGCGGGACATCGAACGACCCTCTCTGCCTCCACCTGTGCAGACAGCAGATAGAGACAGTCACTGAATTTTCGCAGGGAATTGAAAACAACAGGATCCAACGCATTGCAATTATTAACAGAGAAGATTTGCTAACCAGTGCCGGTCACAATGTCCGCAAAGCCCGCATTCCAGACGTGGACCGTCACGGAGCCGTACCTCAACCTGCACTGCGAGCTGGGAGAGGGGCCGTTCCACGAGAAGGCGACCAACAGCCTGCGGTTCGTCGACATCATCGGGAAGCGGCTGCACGCCGTGGACCTGGAGAAGGGACCGGAGTCCGTCACCACGCTGCAGCTGGACACGCCGATCTCGGTGACGGCCGACGTCGTCGGGCTCGACCCCCGGCAGAAGATTGCCATCGGCGCCAAGTACGGGCTCGCGCTGCTCGACCGCGCGTCGGGCAAGTATGAGTACGTAGCCAGGTTCGGGGCCGACAACGAGAGGCTGCGCGCCAACGACGGCGCCGCCGACCCCCACGGCCGGTTCTGGCTAGGGAGCATGACGGACTTCACCCACTTGCCCTTTCAGCCCGAAGGTGAGGGGTCCCTTTCTTTTCATCCCATCCCCTAAAGGGGGGTTAGGCTGTGTCTGAGCAGGAACAGCGGGGGGAAGGTAGCGTTCGGCGCTAACGAAGCCTGGCAGGGACGCTCTATGTCTTCGATGGTGCTAAGTCCGTCCGGAGCAAGAAGCATCCGATGACCATCTCGAACTCCATAAGCTGGTCCCCCGAGGGCAAGACCATGTATTTCACGGATTCGGCGGAGCGCACGATCTACGCGTGCGACTATTCGTCCGACGACAACGCCATCTCGAATGAACGTGTCTTTTACAAGCACACCGGCCCTGGCCTTCCGGACGGCCATCGCGTCGACGTCGACGGGAACCTATGGTCGAGCTTTTACGGCGGCAGTAATGTCCTGAAGATCTCGCCCAGCGGCGAAGTTATCGGGGAGATCAAGCTACCCACCAAGGTATATATGATTATGACTCCGCATAGAAACTCTACGTCCGGTATTCTTCAAGGTGTTTTGAGACCTTGCGCTATTCCAGAGCCTGCCCGCTATAAGATAGAGGCGGCGATGGCGATAAGCCAGATTGCCCCCGGGCCCCCCTCCCAACTCAGCACGAGGTACTAATACGTAGACAGAATATCACTTGCACTCAGTTCGTGGGAACAGAGCTGTTCATCACAACCGCAGCGATGAAAGAGGGAGAGGGGACGGTAGAGGAGATCGAGAAAAGCGGTGCGCTTTTCAGAGTCGATGTTGGCGTTCAGGGGTTAGACCTGTACGAATTCAAGTTGAGTAAGTAGGCGGAAGGCTAGCTCGTTAGCTCGTAAGCTCCTGCGGTGGCTCTGAGCTCTTGCACAGAGGCTATCACACACTATTCTAGCGGACTGTGGCCGAAGTCTCCCGGTGTGAGGAATTAAGGGAGCAGGTGTCGCCATTCAGTAGAGGTAGGGTGGGGGAAGGACTGGCAGGTGAAGGTAGCGTCATCATCATCCAGCTAGCTTCGAATCGGACGCCGTAAGTGTAATGGGTATGAGGCTACTACCATTCGCGTATACGCCAGCACATCATCATGCATGCACGTCCCGAACGCTATGTCGTAGAGTCCCCGGCTCGTAATGCACGTTAGCTGCGCCCAAGCCAACTCCTCGGTATCTCGTCTGCATCCGATGGCGTCCTGCGCGCCATCAAACACGGAAGTTTAGCCGCCAGTCATGGCCTAGTATGAAATGCAAACAAGCAGACTTGTACTTCGCACGACGCGATCGGACCGGTATGACATCCGGAGCTAGGAGCCGTTAGCCTTTTTAGACCTTATGCATTAGTGGAACTGGCACACAGTAGAGAGGACCCAGACAGACGAGTGTTTTCTACATACCGATGGCGACACGCCCGTTGCCCACTCTCGTTTCCGCGTCCCCGCCCTACGAAGCTACTATAAGTCCGCCGAACCCTCCCCACCCTATGGGGTTGGGCTGCGTCAACACGTGCATGTCGAGGATTGGAGCCTCTGTGTCTGGCAGGTGGAGCTTTGTGCGGCCCGTCCTATGTATGCTCAACATTCGAGATTCCCGGATGTCTTCCTACGTACCCGGCCGGCGGTGTTAGCCGGCCCGGGGGGTACGCTGGGACAGCGGTGGTTTACCACCGCCTATAAAGGATAGTGGCGGATAGGGCGGCGTGGCTATGTTGCAAGACGACGTAGGACGACGTGGCGATGCGTCAGGCAGGACTACGTATTGCTAGTCGAGAGGTGATGTTCTGTCTCCTATTCGAGTTCATGTCTGATCTATGCAAAAAAGCAATAAAAGAGATAGAATTCAGGCCTGACGCCAGATAAATGGCAGCTCTCGCCTGCTGTACTGCTGAAAACCCAGCGAGCTGGACGGCTTGGCAGCGCGGATGATATGCATAGCGGTCCGTTTAATTATTCGGTTTCCCCGAGATGTATGCGGCTCTTTCGTATAATAGCCAAATCAGCAGCCCATATTATCTTCAGCGGGCCAGGGGGTGGTGTAAATATACATATGCCGGGGTATACGGTACCGCCGATTGGACAGCTTGCCTCAGCCCACTTCCGGATGCGTGCGGCTTAGTATGCAGGTGCGCAAGCAGCTTCTGGGCCGCTACGTATAAATAAGGCACAGATGATGACACTCCATGTGCATGTTATCCTTGCTACTGGCTACGTATAGCTATCCTGAAAACCTGGATTGCATCTCCGCTGTCGTTCCCCACAAGCCGGCACCCTAGAAGATCGCAGCGGAACTTACAGCCCTCCTAGATCTGGACCGGTCACTACGTAGAGCAACACATCTGGTGGGTGGCAATACTTGACAGAACACTTGATTACCAGAAATAGAATATATATACAGCGTTGGGCTGTTGGTCGCTGACTAGTCTTTGGATTGAAGATTAGCCATAAGGCGGGCTGATTATACCAGCCAATGTTTCTTGGCTCATGTACGGACACGAACGGTAAAACCGTGGCAGATGCTGTCCATTCTGTGAAGCACCTTGCTGATGCCGATGATTAGTGTTTTCGGCCCATTGGGAAGGAGTGAAGGTCTCTAGGGGGTAGAATGAGTGTATTCAAGCTGGATGAAGAGCTATCCTAAAGACGCGGGGCTCAAAGCCACCTTATACAGATACGCCACCACGTTCCATAGCCTTCCATATATGCACCCATAACACTTTGTCACTATTGCGTTCCGCAGTTTGCCAAACCGGTGCTTCATCCAGAACGTCATAGGTCAGTCCTACGTCCATCTCAAGCCAGCGGACGGACCTCATGATACAGAGATCCTTCGTCAGGTGTGCCGTCGGTCCAGCCGAGAGAGGCTTTTCTTTAGCCGTCGTATCCTCGCAGTAGCCTTTCTTAACACCATCGTAGAGCTCTCGCTGAAACCTGGTCATTTTCGCTTGCTCTCTTTGCAACCCTCAGATACTCTTTCCGTTCTTCTTCATCCTCTCCAATCGCGATGACTACACCAGCGTGTTTGCGGAGAATGGCGTTTAGAACGATGCGCCACATCCGCCTATTGCCATCCTGTGAATATTAACGGATTCTGTTGAGTGTTTCGCGGCCAGGTGGAATGGGCCCAAGACCCTCTCTTCGTCGAACCTTTTGAAGCCTTAGCCGAGGCATATGCCACTGTGTTAGCCGGCATACTCGGTCAATTGTGCGGCCATCATCTGCATAATCGATCCATATGCCGTCGCATACGATCCCGCGCGTGTCTTTGATGAATTGCTTCGTTGGTCATATTGAAGAGGGCGCGCGGTTTCGGCGTCTTCCATCTTTAAGTTGCTAAGAGTCTCCTGGGCATCTTGATAACGAAAATACTTCGTAACACCTGTCACTGAAGCCTTTTGTCGGAAAATGTGATTTAACAACCTGTCTTCCCAGAAAGAGCTTGTCCAATGCGTTTTGGTATTTTTGTTCCTGTTGCTGTTGTTGATAATGATGATGGGAAAGGTCTGAGTAGGCAGGTAGCTTCCTATATACGAGGTTCTCAGGTGGGTGGCACCTGCGGTGACACTTAACATCCGAGAAGGATAACTCGTTCATAACTGGACGGGGTCTTTCAAGGCCGCCCTTTTTAGTTTGCTCCAAACCGTACAGGTTCTGGCCAAAACAGTTGAGTTACCTTTATACCAAGTAGCCGGAATATGTGAACCCAATAATAAAGTTTGGCCGGTAACCATGTTCGATTACTTGATGGATGATAACGAAGGCTGATATTCACCAGGGCTGGTTAAAGAAAAGAATTTTCGCTCGGAATATATACATATATATTTATATATACATACATATGTTGGGCAAAGTCTTGCAATGCTTCAGACTCTGGGGCTCTTGGTTGCTGTTCTAGGTTACTCATCTACAACTGGGGGGTGGGAGCAGCCACATATAAGCTATAGCTCCTTTGTCCTTACAATCCTAGGGCCACAAATCAAAGCCCTTTTGTTCCTTTCAGCGCCCTTCAACAAGTCACCACGTCTGCCGACACGCCCTCATGGCCCTAGGGTCACTATGAAGCCATTCAGACGCCGCCGGCGCCCTCAAGCGATCATAAATCCGCTCCGCCCGTCATGTACACGTCTTCAAGCCCCACGGGGATGAAGCTGGCTTCGCACTCAGCACTGCGCTTCTTCTTCGGGCAGTCCTTCGCTATATGGCGTATTCACTACACTTGAAGCACAGAGGCTAGCTATCCTTGTTCTATGCGGGCTTTCTATCGTAAGTATTCTTCGCGTTATAGCTCGCGCCCTTCTTCGCATCCTTCCGTCGAAATTCAGCGACGAAATCATCACACCTGATTTACCGTCATGGCGGGTGCTGACGAAGTGTTCCTCTTATTTACCCCTTCTAAGCGGCATCATCGTACTCCCGAATCGAGTACATGGTAACCTGCTGATCAGCGTTAACAGGCATGTCAACTTCGTTGCACCGCCGTACCAGGTTCTTAAAGCCGACCATATGGTCGAACGCGGTTTTCTTCAAGTCCCATTTGACGAACTGCAGCTGGATCCAAAAGTCCATTTTCCGATCGATACCTTTCGTCTCGTATAATCGCTCCAACACCTTGATCATCTCCGTTCCTTTCATGAGACCAGTAACCACTGCCATGGGACCTTCCTTAACGTTAACAACAACTACGGCGGCCAATTTGGCTTCATAAATATGGGTAAGCTTCGCTGAATCACCGTCGCGGTACCCAATCGCCATCAGGGCCACCCAGACCGCCATCTTCTACATCTCCTAGTCGTCACTGCCTCGAAGACGATTCTCTTTACTCAACTTGAAGTTGAAGTACTTCCAATCCCGGTACGTATTCTTTTTGCTCTCGCTCTTGCTCGACAGCTTCGCGAACACCTTCATCAGTTGATCTATGTCGAAGCCCTCCGGCTGACCTCCCACGTCTTTTCCAGACGCTGTAGCCTTTCCGGACGCCATCTTGGCTCTCTCCTGTCCTCCCAAGTCCTCTCGGACGTCACCGCGTCGACGAGCCTCTCGCTTCTAATCGACAACGGCCACTGCGTTGTGCAGACGCTTCTCCAGCGATCAAGGGAGCTTCAAAACCTTCTTCCCTAAGGTCAAGCTGATTCGCAGATTTGCTACTAAGCGCCCTCACGCCGAGCCTGCCGTCGAGCCTGCCGTCGAGCCTGTCCCCCCCGGTATCGGAGCGGCACCTCGAATGCAACACAAAATGGGTGGATCGGGATGTCAAATAGCGGTCGAAGGTGCTAAGAGACGGAACCAGAAGATGTTACCATGTCGGCAAGGTTGCAATTCTTCAAGCTGGGGGGTTCTTGGTTACTGTTCTAGGTCACCCACCTACAACTGGGGGTAGGAGTAGCCACATATAGGCTATAGCTCCTTTGTCCTTACAATCCTAGGGCCACAAATCAAAGCCCTTTTGTCTCTTTCAACGCCCTTTCAACAAATCACAGCATCAGCCGACAATACACACACACACATATATATATATAGATGGCAGCAACGGAATATAGCTTGTTGGTTAAAGGTGGCTCAACTATCATGGTCTATGCCTGCCATGGTAAATCAGTGGCTGCATTTACTTGATAAGGTTTTAATATTAGCTGCTTAAGATGATTTAAGACTTTACAGTGATGGCTGAAGGCGGACTTCCTAAAGGACTATAGTACGGCTGTTTCGGAAATTTCTTCTATTAACAACTAGCAGCTGTAGGAGGAGGGTATTATGGTAACACCGTGTCTAAATAAGGGGATTGTTCAGGAGAGAGTCCCGGAATACCTTAATGTCGCACCTTAATGTCGCAGGACACAAACGCCTCACAGTTCATGGCCCCCCCCTCCCCGGACGCTTTACTGTTCTGCTGTGCTGAAGTACATATGTTTTGCTATGTTCCAGATTTTAAGGGAATTCCGCTGGCTTTAAAGGGGAGGTTGAGAGCCAGGTGAGGCTTAGGGTTATTATCTATCGTTGAAGTATATTTGACTAGAACCTATTCCGTCCTGGTTTGGGCGGCCTTTACCCCTTATTTCGGTCCAGTTACGTATACCATGGGAGGACTACAAGGCCATTAGTTAATACAGGCTCATAGATTCCGCATCACAATGAAGCGGCTTATCCCACCACTTTACTTCCACATACTCACACTTCCTTTAGTTACGCAGGACTGGTTCTCGTGAACACCACAAGGAAACTCGTCTGAGCAAGGCACGCATCTGCATATACAATTTTCTTCTCTATTCTAGCCAGGTGACGTATATCTCGCGAACACCTCTTATTCATCTATCTATTATCCGATCCATCCTAGTTATGTATCTCCTTGTATAGCTTTTTCCCACATCGAAGTTACATTAAGAGATCTATCTTTTTGATTTCGATGGAATTAAGATGGATATTTGTCTAAACATGTACGTATGAATTTTATTACAAGATGGTATAGATGCTCCCCGTGAAGAGAAAACGAGAAGCGGAGCGCGCGCATAACTGGGGGTATCCGAGCGGGTGTGGCATCATTCCCATATATCCGCTAGAGGGCCCCAAGGCGTCAGTACTGAGTGAAAGTTGGTGGTGCTGACGCCTTGTGGTCACCAAGAAGATACGGGAATCAAGCACAGGATGATTGGAATTTGTGGAGAGCGCGGCGGAAGAGGTTTCGGACGGGGACGGCACAGCGATGGAAGCCCGCACGCGAAGGAGCATTGGGAGAGTGGGCATATATGCTCTTCGTCACCGGCCATGGTGCTGAGAACGCGCGCGTCTCTGGGGTACGGTAGCTCATGTTTTGGTCGAACGTCGGTGGTGTGATCGTCTAGAGCACGTAACCGCCGACGCCGACGCATTTCCAGTCTCGCACGCCCATTCCTTCTTCTAGCTCTACGCACCACCAGAGCGCCTCCTTCGCCTTGTCCAGTTGCCCGCTTTCCTCGTAGGCTCTAGCGAGCGCGAACCACGCGTCAGAACAGTTCCAACCAGTACCTAGCTTGGTGAGGCCGGATAGCAGGGCGTATGCTCTGTCTCGAGCGGCAAGTCGGTCGACAAGTGGTAAGGAAGTTGCCTTGTATGGAGCGGGCAGTTCTTCGTTCGAATCGGATGATTTCTGTGTGAGGGGTGGCTTGCTAGGAGTCACCGCTTTAAGTATCGCTGATGCGTCGTTTGCCAGCCCAAGTGGTGTGGATGGTAGCACTAGGTGGTCTCTTGTTATACTGAGGTTGGTTTGAGCCTCGTCAACGTTGAGGGAAGAAGCTCCCAAAACTGTCGCATCGCCCTCCGGTAGACTGATCCCAGGGACGGTAGGAGGCGGCAGAAGCACTTCACTATAGACGTCTAGAAGGATATTGGAAAGGCCGACGATGGCTGAAGAATGGTCTGGGTAGTGCATCAGAGCTTCCTCGAAGTGGCCCCTTGCCGCGAAGGGTGCCCCTTCGGATAGAGCAAGGTAACCCATCTAATAAAAAAAGTCAGCGCCTGCTTTGTGGTTTGGCACTTCTATAACTCACCTCAGATCGCATGTCACTCCAAAGCTCGTCAGCACTCTTCCTACCACCCCAGCCTGGGTTTCTCAACGTGACACCACCGCTGGTGTCCTGGGCAATCTCTGCTTCCAGGGATTCTACGATCTTCTTGGCCTCCTCAAGCGCACCCTTGCAGTCTTTATGCATTTTCGCGCGCCGGTAGAAGGCTGCGATCATCAGCCATACCTTAATGAGAATAGTCTGCCTCTGACGCTTTCTTTGTTCCTCTGGAAAATGTATTGTCGGAAGAGGATTGGAATAAGACAACGAGTCCAGGACCAGAGGGTCAGGATTGTTCATTGACCCCCTGACTGTCGAAGCCGTGGAACCACTTCGGGTTATGCCGCGGCCATCGAAGAAATCGGGTCGCTCCCTAGCCGCACTATCTCCTAAGGGTGTGAAGAAGTCGTTATCTATGATGGATGACCGACGAGGCGCGGAACCGCTGCTAGTAGGCCGCCTCGTGCTGGGGTTGCGCTTCTTCAAGCTGTTTCGTCTCGTCGAATTGCTGCGTCCCCGGCTACTGGCCGGTCTTGAGGACTGCCGTGAATGTCTAGCGTTCCCATTCTCTTTTGTAACCTGGATAGTTGGAGCTGCAGCCACAGTGGTCGCTACCGTTTGCGCAGTTTGCGGTCTGTCTGATGCCGTGGCTGACTCCTCACCCTCCATCACGCTAGCCGGCGGGATATTGCGAGAAGTTTTGGTGCCAAAGATGCTCCCTTTGAGAGTCCGTATTGTGCCCGCCGAGCTTTTCGGTGGCACCAGGTTCTTCTGGCCCGGGGACGAGTTTGGATGCTGTATTGTACCAAACAGTCGCGTGTACAGAACCAGCAATTCATGGCTAGCGTTGACCGCCACTTCGGGGCCTTCGAGCAATTCTAAAAGAGCAAGCTGGGTCATTTTGACCTCAATGATGCCCTCCTTTTCAAGATCGTCCATCTCGTCAACGAGGCCCTTCGGCCGCGTATTAGCTTCCGCCTCATTAAGATGGTCGCTTCGATATGTGCCATCTAGGGTCTGCGAGCCGAACAGGACAACTGGATCATCGAACTGTTCGAACGCACCTTCGCAAGCTCGGGCTGCCATTATGAAATCCTGTCTTGCGCTCAGAAGTAGTGCAAGTAGATGCCAGAGAGGAATTAGCGATCGCTCCCTCCAGTAGGAGCCGGGTTCGCAGTCCTCGTCTCTGGATTTCTTGTTGGACATGAGTGCAGCCTTGACAATCTCAATCGCTGGCGACAGTTCCCGTTGCTCAGCAAGCAATAAACCAAGTGTGAACAGAGTTCTGACATCAGTGGGATTGCCGGTATCAGGAGACAACGACCTCTGGAAACTCCGAATGGCTTTCGATTGGACCTCAGTGCGGATGGACGCGTCGTATGTCGCTCGAGACCACTGTGCTTGTGCGAGCCCAATGGCCTGCCAAGCCAAGCCATGAGCATGCGATGATATCCGTGGGTGTAAGACGACACCTTCACCGTTTTCCTCCTCCAGAGGAGGGATATTGCCATCGGCATTAGGAAGTGGTGTGGGTAGCTTCTGGAGCATCTCCTCCAACTCGATAGCCAAGCCGTACGCCTTCTCGGCTGCATCATGGAACCCGTACTGGCAAAGGGCCGTGATGGCTTGAGAGATGGTCTCCAAGACCGTAGCGTCATCATCAAGATTGGGCTCGAAATGCCCCGTCTTGTCAATGCGAGCCTTGCCCCTCTTGACAATCTCCAGATACGAGTCGAAGGCATTGAAAGCCAAGTCGAATTCCGCAACCGATAAGTGAACGATGAAAAGATACCGCAATATCGCTGTAGAATGGAATGTCTTGGTCGCAGCCCGATAGAGAATGTCGAGTACGCCGCGGCTAAGGTCTTCCTTCCCTCCTTGGCCAAGATCACTTTCGTGCCACTGCCACCCACTTAGGACGGTCCAATTCCTCATCACGATGGAAACGAAGTTTTCTACTTCCCGCCTTTGTTCGTCAGCTCGAGGAAAGGTGGTCTCGCTCAACAAGAGGCCTTCATATGCTGCTTCGACCCGTTTCAGCTCCATACGAAGTTCACTTCGTGCCGAGGCATTACTTGTGGCGGCAGCCATATATCCTGTAGGAAAGGGTAAGTCCTGCTGTAGAATACCCGAAAGCGCAGCGTAATATTCATCCCAGACCCTCCTCCTAGGGACAGCGCCTTTGAAACCATAACCGCCTTCTAACGGGGTTCCCTGAGCTTTGAAAGTTTCCCAATACCTTCCCCAGGTGCGGAAAGCGGCCAGTGAACCATCTTCCGCAAGCGACTTTTCTTCTCGTTCTAGGGCTCTGGCTTGGAGCATACAGTATTCTGTCAAGAAAAGCTCCGCCCAGAATCGTAATTGCTTGCGACCTTTCGGGCTTTCCCAAACGCTGGACAGGACGGCCAAGGCGGATTCGAGGACAGCGAGCGCTTCAACCTTCAGATTGCTGCGTGATAGACAGTTGGCTTTGAGATATGCGGCTTTCAGACTGCAGACTCTAGTCCATTCGGATACAGTTTCGGGTTGAGGAAATCGGGCATATTCGGTCGCTAGGTTCTGGGGTAATAATATCTGGGCTTCATCGTATTCACCCGCAGTCCAGAGGAGCCAGCCTATGCATACTTGAACTTGAAACCTGTCTTCCGGATATTTTGTCTCTTGATCAAGAGCACCGCGCAACTTGGGCAGCAACTGTGCGACATCGAGGTCCTGGCCGTGGGCGGACCCTGGCCTCGATCCGGGTCGGTGGTTCTGGGACGCCTTGACGATGGCGTGCTCGGTCTCAGCGGTAGTGGTAAGGCCTAAGGATGGTCTAATAGTGAGTTACTGATGCTTGATACGGAGACATCTACGGACGGTAGTGATCATGACGGAAGATGCGCGTGATGGAGTCGTACAGGATCTGTCATTCGCGTGTTTGCGGACTTTGCGCACGAGTTCTGGTACGTCATCCCATCTGCCCTCGCATCTTGCGTCTTCCAGTTTTTGAAGGTAATTAGCAGCCTTTTCTGGATTCTAGGAGCCAATTTCAGGAAGTTAGCGACACGAATCACTGCCAACCTCAGCAGGACGGGACGACAGCAGTGGTGATGACGTACACTCATTATGGCGGTGACTCCTGAATCAACTAGCTCAGTTTGGTGGAGGAAGTGCGATATTGAGCGAATGAAATCTCCAAGGTCAGCTGGAGTTACAAAGGAATGTTCCAACCGCCATAGAGAATCCCCGTCCAACGGTGGCGGTGGTGGTGGTTGTTGAGGATTAAAGAGCAGGGGCGGGTTGCGAGTTGCGAGTTGCGACGTTGGGCTTAATAGAGGAAAATCAAAATATAGCGGGAGGCTAATCAAGGGTGCTGCTGCATAGGGGACTTCGTAGCTCCAACCCTGAAGAGCCGCGTAGGGGGAAGAACTGTGGGGTTGAACTACTTTGGTTTGGTACCGACGCCCTGGCAGGACGTACTTGTACAACGGCGTTGATGCAATTATACAGAGTAACTAGCCACACATCTCCAGCTTTGCGTTCTGAGTACATGCATAGATTAGATGTGGCTTAAAGCTAGAGCTCCCAAAACAAGAAAAACTTCAGAGGTAAAAGATTCTGATATCAGATCACCTCGCATTTGCATTTGGGCCTACGAGACAATCGATTTGGGTGATTGTGCCACTCCGCCGAAGCCAACATGCTTCTCAGCGCATGACTGTCGACAGCATTTTGAGGAAGAGACATCTTTCCGTCTCCGGTTGGTTCTGTCGTATTGGGACGGATAGCTTCCCGACTCATCGCCTTCGATCACTTACTCAAGCACCTGAACATAGGGGCAGTGCATTGAGTGGTAATCCATTGGACATCAGCCAAATTCGTCAATACCTGAGGCCATCGAGGAGCTTGGAGGGAACAAGCGTCTGGCAGCAAATATTGCGATTTGTAGAAGCGCTTGCAAAATATGGCATTCGTATCACTGCCACCAGAGCTCCGAAGCCTCTGCAGGAGATTAACTTCGACGAATGCGGAGCAACTACCCCCTCTATTACCGGTCCTCCTCAAGGAGGTTTTGCGCTGTCAAGAGCCTCTTTTAAAAGCACAAGATGTGAAAGGAGGGGAGAAAGCTTCTGAAGCAGCGATTTTGGTGCATACCCTCAAGACAAAAATACTGGCACTTCTCAATGGACGGAGTATCCAGGGCCACTTCGTGGGAGCCGCGCTGGCGAAAGCTGTAATAGAAGCTGGCGGCTGGGAATGCCTTCGAACATGCGAGCCGTGGGTAGGAGCGTTGCTGTCAGTGCTTCAGGTGAGTATCCGGGGTTTCACCTCGTTCTTTGGGGAGTGCTAACAATTAACAGAAGAAAGACCCTCCAATTGTCAAGGATTTTTGCATTATCGCTATTACGAAGATGTATACTTTGATGCATGGATACCCAACACTGCTGCGGGAAATCGTGACTCCCAACTTGCCGACCTTCGCAAAAGCTTGTCTACAGATCCTCAAACCGCCAGTCTCTAGTAAGATCGTGAAGGTTCCCTATAGTCTCATTGAGGCGGTATTTGAGGCCATTTCGACCCTATTACCTTTGTATCCTACTACCCTGCGCGAAATCTCAGCAAAGATAAAGGCTGAGGCAAGGCCATATCTTGCGCCGACTGGTTACGAAGCCGCCATAATCCCTACATCGCTGCAAGAGAGCAGTCGACGCCTTGTAGTCAGGCTGCATATGACTGCTACGAAGAGCGGAGACGCTGCTGATTGGGCCAA
This sequence comes from Monosporascus sp. CRB-9-2, assembly GCA_004155915.1. NCBI lineage: Eukaryota > Fungi > Ascomycota > Sordariomycetes > Xylariales > Monosporascus > Monosporascus sp. CRB-9-2. The sequence goes on along the minus strand of QJOA01000655.1, from coordinate 14,628 downwards.
GCATATTGATATGCTGATCAAGGAATTCCACATGACCGCTGATCAACTCTTTCGACCAGTCCATGAGAACTGGGAATCGGCATCAGGTTACCGCCGAGGGCCAGCGAATTTCGATGCGGAGCCGCGAGGAGGTGGCGACCAGCCTGAGAGCCTTCCCCCATGGACTGGTACGCAAGCCGGCAGCGAGAGAATGATAGGTCTTCTCCATTTCATTGGTGACTGTCTCCGTTGCCACACAAGATCCGCCGTAGCCATTCCGATAAGTTCTATTGTTGACGCCATTGCGAGGATATCATCGATCATGCCACCATCCCCGGAAGGGGCAAAGATGGGGTCAAATCAGACAAATCCTGCTGTTGGCAGGGAGGAGAAGGACGACTTTTGGGCTGTCTTCCCTGACATTCAGCTTGCCGCCTTGAGACTGTACTTAGTCCTCATCCAACGACTAGGACGAAATTTCCTTCCGGTTACACAAGAGGCCTTGGACCAGACGTTGCGTATATTTGAATCAAGCTATCGTCTGCCGGAGATTCGGGCCATTGCTTTCATGGTGATCAAGGAACTGATCGGTCTCTGTGGGCCTACTATGGAAAAGCTTACGGTTGAAGGGCTAAGTCTCGTGATCAAGTCATGCTGCCGTGACCTTCTGGGTGCGGCGGGCCATCTGAAACGTCCAAAACAACAAACCTCTGCGCAAAATGGGTCAAAGCCGAAAACGGTAACCCAGAATGCCGATGCCTTCCTATCCACCAAGACCGACGAGGAGACTATCTTGGTCTCGCTCAGCGAAGAACATCTAGAAGCGGCTGAAGCACTCTTAGCCACCTTTTTCAGTAGTCTACCTCAGCAGCACCTTGCATCCCCTCTTCGTATTCGTATGCTCAAAACCGCGATCCTGTGCCAAAACAAGGACGCTCAGGTGGAAAGTGTGCTGCACCCATCAAGGGATGGCAGCGGGAGAATGCCTCAAGTCATTCTGCCCTATCTGGCCCGTCAGTTCCCCCACGATCGGGCCGTTGAGCTTCTTCGCTTTACTTTCCGCCCCTTGGCGACTGGGCCTCTCAGCAACGTCATGGGCGTGGAGGATGAAATGTTAGTCGACGAGGAGCCAAAGACGGTAGCGGCCACTAACGGGTCCTCGTTCGGTCGGTCCTTTGGTGACTCCCTTTACGACCCGCTGGCTCCCTCTAACCCCCCAGATGCATCGGAAGCAGTTGAAAGAGCCAAATCGCCGTCTCCTGTCGCTCCGCCAATCCCGAAGATTAAAGACAACCCTTTCCTTCCCACTCCAACTCAGACTCAAATCCAAAACATAATCTCAGAGGAGCAGGAGGTAATTGTGGCCGCGCAGTCCAGCAACTCTCTGAAGCGCAAGAACGAAGAGGAAGATGCCATGGTCACGAAGCGCGTCGAAATTGAGAACGCCAAAACGGCGGAGACGGTGCCCGCTGTCACTGGTGCGCTGTCGCAGGTTGGCCGGGTTAGCACTGGCCAGGAAGATGAAGATGATAGTGACGATGAAAGTGTGCACTTGAACATGGTGCTCGATTCATCCTCGGACGAAGAAGGCGGGGAATGAGGACTCCTGGGGTCGAGGATCAAACGCAAGTTGCGAGGCTGAGATACCTGTAGGTTATTAAACGCCTCTCTTATCAAAGAGGCGTAAATTTATAAAAGTACCATATTATCCATTTCGCCCTATGATGCTAAGACACTTGAGGTTAGCAGCAAACCATGTTCTATAGCCGGCCAATATGGAGCCCGTCTGAGACTTGAGATGTCGGTCTACGTCATACTTAAAAGTCTTGAAATCGTTTGGCGACCCATCTTGTGCCAAACTTGGAGTTCATTGAACCGGCCAAGTGTATTTTACATTGAATAGCTGGAAATTCATATATCAATCGGAGCTGCTGCTGTATCTTATCGGCCGGGATCAGCATTCCGCTTGTTTCGCTCTAAGTAAATCACCCATAGAACGGACCTGATCTAGTAACAAACGCATCAAGCATACTGTACATACATACGGGGTACATATACGCAACCAACCGCAGCTATGCCGAATTCGCTGCAGATAGCCCTCAAAAACGACAGCGACAGCACCGAGGTGTACGCCTACATAACAGGCCTCGCGCTGCAGCACGGCGGCAAGCGGTGCTTCCTGAAGCCGGACGGGAAGTCGCTGTATTTCCCGACGAACCCGCCCAGGATCGGGACGCCGCTGCCGGAGGACGTGGCCATCCCGCTCGGCGCCCCCGGAGGCGGGAACAACACGGCAGTGACGGTGACGATCCCGCAGATGGCGGGCGGCCGCATCTGGGTGTCGCGGGGTCCGAAAAGAATAAAGTTCCTGCTGAACCCGGGCCCGGCGCTTGTCGAGCCCAGCGTGCTGAACCCGACCGACCCCAACGCCGGCGTCGATTTCGGGTTCGCCGAGTTCACGCTCAACGCCGCGCAGCTGTACGCCAACGTCAGCTACGTGGACTTCGTGCCGCGGTTGCCCATCGGGCTCGAGCTGCGGTGCGGCGCCTCGGGTAAGACGGTGCAGCGCGTCGCGGGCATGCGGCCCGACGGCGTCGACCGGCTCGCGGCGGGGCTGCGGGAGCAGGCCGGGCGCGACGGAAGGCCGTGGGACAAGCTGGTGGTCGCGGAACGCGGGGGCGGGGGCCGGGTGCTGCGGGTGCTGAACGCGACGCACGGGGGCGCCGTGGGCGCGAGCTTCGCGGGGTACTACGAGCCGTACGTGGAGGAGGTGATGCGGGCGTACGGCAGCGGGAAGAAACTGCGCATCGACACGCAGGCGGGGCCGGGGGTGGTCTCGGGCCATGTCACGTCGAAAGGCGAGTTCGTGATCGGCGGCGAGCCGTTCGGGCGGCCGAGCACGGCGGACATCCTGGGGTGCAACAGCGGGCCGTTCGCGACGGGGCCGCCGCCGCTGCGCAACGCCATCATACCGCGACTGGCGGCGGCCTTCGTGCGCACGGCGCTGCTGGACGCCGAGCTGCACCCCTCGGCCCCGGACACGTTCTACAGGCGGGACCCGACGAACCACTACGCGCGCCTCGTGCACGAGTGCACCGTCGACGGGAAGGGGTACGCGTTCGCCTACGACGACGTGCAGCCGAACGGCGGCGAGGACCAGTCGGGCAAGGTCAACGCGGGCGATCCGGTGCTGTTGACCGTTGCAGTGGGTGGTATGCACGCGGGCGAGGAGCAGGGCGGCGATCAGCGGGCACAACCGCAGCAAGGGCAGAAAGTCCTCAAGCAGCAGACTCCGGCTCCGGCTCCTGCTCCTGCTCCGGCAACTGAGACACCGCGAGGTCAACCGCCAAAAGAGGGAGGATTGAGGAATAAGCTTGAAACACTCAAAAGCAGATTCTTGGGGTAGTTATTACATGTTGTTGGAAATGGTTGGAAATCAACGCCCGAGCCATATGGTTGATATAGAATCGCTACACATAGGTAATCTAAATGCTCTATGTTAGGAGCAGCACGCTTGGATGGCAACAAAAGTTCTTGAATCTAAAGTCGTTTGCGGGTATATTTAATTATCATTATACGAGGTCAGAACTTATCCAGGTTGTAACATCTGAACTCCAAGGACGTTTATCCAATGCAAGCTCTGCCAGGGTCTATTCAGAATCCCATGTACCGCCAAGAGTCAGATATGTATTTGCAGGTGGGCGAAATACGCACCATCTTCTGCATAGCTTCGTTTCCACGCCCCGGGATTACAAATGTCAACGCCGGTCCAGAATGCATCATGCAACAAACCCCCCAGAAGCTACTACCAATCATATGCCAAGTTTTGGAATCGAAGGATGAGTCTACAGATCTAACTAGTCCCTAAGCCATGCTCTCCGCTTCTCTTCCTTCTTTGCACGGCGTTTCTCCTTGAAAGCCTTTAGTTCCGCCTTGCTGGGCTTCTTCCCAGAACGCTCGGCCTTCAAGCTCCGTCCGTCGTGCGAGTTGGCAGCCGCGTCAACATCGAAGAAGGCATTCATTTGTCTCTTAGACTTCGCCTCGTCATTGTGTCGCTCGGGATTCTGATCGGCGGCTTGCCACTGTCCCGTAAAGCGGTTGAATGACCCTATGGCAGCATAGGCACTGGCGGCATCCACACCCTGATCTTGCTCGGCGTTCTCTTCTGCGGTCTTGGCGTACCACGCGTTCGGGTCGTAGTCACCATGGATCGCGGGGTTGTAGCCTCCGGCGGGAGGGCGCTCGTTCTTCGGCGGCTCAGCTATACCGGGTGCGGCCGGAGCTTGCGCGTCCGAACTGGAAGAAGCAGTGGCTTTCGGCAGTCGCGGGTTATCCCATGTAGTCTCGTTGGTGAATCGGTTGTAGAAGAAATACGCCTGATGTATAGGGTCCCATTGGTAGCCCCACCCATCGTCCTCCACCGGGTGAGGTTGCTCTTTCGGCAGAGGGGACGCCTCGTCCGGGAGTGGAGGCGCGTTCGAATCTTGAGCCGCAGAATCAGCAGGAGCGATAGGCGAGGCTTCGCCAGATTCTCGCGACGTGGCAGACCCTCCTGGCGATCTGACTCCCGGGTCCTCGTCACTGCTAGTCGGTGCCGTCGCAACTTCTCCTTCGTGGTCTTTGCCTTGCATCGTTTCCGATGTTATGTCCGCCATAGGTTTTTCGAGGCTGCTGACTTCAGTACGGCGCTCAGAGCCAGCCTCAGAGGCACGCGGAGATGCTGATGTGGAAGCCATGATTATAGGCGTCGTCAGGAGCGGTGATCATAAATTCACGGAGATGCAGGGTACGAGTGGAAACATTCTGGCGAATGGTCTCCAGAGGTGAGTACGAGATCGGATAGCGACTACGATAGCGACACTGTAGTTCTGAAGATGGGGCCTAATGTTATGATAGAGTGAATGATTTCATTGTCGAGGGAGCTAGTTAAATAACCAAGGGAGCTTTTAACGCTTATCGGTACGGTATTGCAATAACAGATAGCGCAGCCCACCGCTAGCAAAATAACCGATGGCGCAAGTACCCGGTAGCGGATTTATGCTTAATCCGCGGCTCCGAGGTCCCGTCCCACGGGCGTTAGGTAGCGCTAACCTCGAGCCCCCTGAATAGAAGTGGACCTTATTCAACTCGAATCATTCGCCCAACATTAGAATACTGATAAGCGCTTTGCAGTCGGTTGCACCTACCCATATCTCTCTCGGACGTCTAGGTATCAGAGTTATCGCGTTTGTTATAATGCGATCCGGGTTTTTGTCCTTAGTTTACTTACTTTGTTGCTTCCACTTGTCAATGGGCATAACCAGTACACATAGACTTCGAAGCTCGCAACTTCACAACCCCTCTCCACTCCGCTCATTGTTTAATTTTTGCAACAACAGAGGATGAGGGAAAGGCTACGTAGACTTTGGCATACTAATAGACCCCTTAGAGAAGGTAGTGGTTTGTTTCTCTACTATGTCGTCCCATCCCAGCTATTGTCTGATTATCTGATTATCTAGGTGGTTGCTCCTCTACGGGTATGCTGGGGAAGGCTAGCAGACTTGAAATTTACTAAGTGTGCACGCCTACACCCGGCAGAGGTAAAAGTAACCAAGGACCTAGGCAGTATGACATGTTAAATTAAACTACAGCTTAGATTTAGTTCGGTACCATTGTAAATGGCAAGTTAAGCCAGGGGAATGCGCGATATTGTAATGGCGCTCTCAAAAAGGATGGAGTTCAATTGTGCACTGCTGCAATGTCATTCCGAATCCTTCATATGTTCTCTGAGCCGGGCCATATTCGCGTATCGTCAATCTATTTGAAAGGTGTAGCTTAGACCCTCCGCTATTCTCTATACAATTAGCCTGGGTATCTCTTTTTGCGATGCGCCGGCTGCCGGCTCGATCAACGGTAAGAGTGGCAATGGGATACTGTCAGTTAAGTTATGGTTCGTCCAAAAGACTGGATCTTCGAATCTTACATGCATACTTCCATATCTGTGCGTGCGAATCGGAAGAAGATGCAAGGCTTACAAGGGCCAAACTGTAAGGTCGACAGAGCAATGGGTGCTCAAGTAAAATAAGATCCTCATAGAGTAATGCTTATGCTCTATTATCATAAAGAATAAATGCTTCTGCTTCATATATCTGGCCTTAAGTCGAAGCCACATTAGTCTTCGAAGTCGCGTTAGTCTTTGAAGTCACCTACCACTACCGTACGAAGGCCCACAGAGACGTCAGTATAACAATTTCCCCATGGTAGGCCAGAGCTTCTGCTGACCACCACAAAAACAGACTAATAAAAAGGAGGGAAATTTACCTCCACTTACTTTCCACGGTAAAACGCTAGATAGCTGTTGCTGAAAAATTGTTGCTGCTGGCGCATTATGGTCACTGTAGGATATATGGAAGGTGGGGGGCTGATGTAGTTGAACTAGCGGCATGGTCGATAATGCACTTTAGAGGGCGGCTTGGCCCGGCTTGGCTGATTTGGTCCGTCTGTACTACCATAAGCTGAATCAAGGTTGAAATAATAACTCGGGATACGTACAGTTTTCTGCCTTTCAAGTCTTCACCATACGTGCGGTGAGACGCAAACAGACAATGCACGCCCAGCAAACTTTTCAGGCGCCCCACTGGCTTGCTAGCTGACGGGATCCCAAGTACGGTTAAAGGGTCTTCCTGAGTTGCCAACCTTTCATCGGGAGACGATGGACCCACTTCCAGACCTAGACAAGTCCAGGCGTGAGAAATGCTACCCCAGGAACAGCCCCGGGATGTATTCTTCCAACAGCCGTCTTGGCTGAAAAGGCACGTCTAGACAGGCGCTCCAATTACCCGCAGCGGGGGACAGGTAACACTATATTATTGGATCTCACAGCGCGGCGTTGATCGCACTTGCGTTACCGTTTTGTTATGCAACAGTTCCACAGCGTTTGTCAATATTTCATGCAAGCCACCCATACCTAACGTATGAAATCGGGGTCAGTAGCTGACCGTTCATGGATGACCCAGAACAGTGTCAGCAACATATATATGTATCTCGATTTGTAAGATGACGAAGTCAGAGCAATGTAAGACATGCTGAACCCTAGCGGGCACCGGAAGAGCTTCTTGTTTTCAGATAAGGCTCTTTGATCACCTCGACAAGCTTTCCTGGTTTTGGGTCTGCAAGGTGGTATCCATAATCACCCTATTTGATAACAATAGCATTAACGTGACATTTATCCAGCAGGAAGTCCGGGTACTGCTCCTGGTGAGCTACTGCAAATCACTTCATCCCGCATCTCGGCCCTTTCATCCTTCCCATCGGTAGCATTACATATTTCCACCGGACGCAGGTCTATGTCTTGTACGGTCGGCGCGAATTCCCGTTGGTCGATTTGTCCAGCACTCTTATACACCTTCGCATTTATCTGACCCACCACTGAAGAGTCGCCCTCGGCCGAGGAGCCTCCGCACCAGATATCTGGCGCAATAAATCTACTGGCTGTTACGATTTTCCCGTTCTATAGAGCTCTTTGTCGATTTTACTTTCGGTCCATCCATCACTACTATACCTGGCCTGTATAGATTTGAGCACTCTTAGATGATGACGAACACATCTATCTAAGGGGCTAGAGCAGGATTGCGAGGCAAAAACCAGAGATAGACGTGATACGCTCTCCCATTTCAAGCACAGTGTAGTGCCCTCCGGTCAATTCTCAACATGGCCACTTCAAGATCGTCTCAAGCGGTAGTTCTAACGATCTCCGCCTTGGTCGCAGTCGGCAAGGCGCTCGAGGAGATCAGCAGTGACCGATGTGATTGCTTCCTCACCAACGGAAGCACCGCGAGCTACTTTGCAGGTCACAAGTTCTTCGATTTCCGGTCATTGCCTCAGTATGCCCACGTGCCGGCCCACATTGAGGACGCCTACGAGAGCAGTTACGTCACTCCCACCAGCGAGTACTTCCTCTCCGAAGAATGGACGAGTACCTGGGGAATACAGGGTTGGAATAACAGCCGCACGGTAGATGCCGGCGTTGCTTCGGTTCTCATGGTCCATTCGCCCAACAACGTCTACGTCGAGACAAACCAGGACGACGAACCCGCTTCGGAGACCTTCATGACCCTCAGGACCATCAGATTGAGGGACTATCAATCTTCGGCGGAGTTCGAGTCTGTCGACCAAGGGTACCAATTCGTGTCGATGCGCATGCTGGCAAGGACGATTGGCGCGCCGGGGGCGATAACGGCCATGTTCACCTACCGAGGGGCCGAAGAATTCTCCCAAATCCAGGAGTCGGACTTGGAGTTCAGGACAATCGACCCGCCCAATACCGTCCAGTGCACCAATCAGCCAGCGGTCGACGGCGAGGGCGCGAAGGTCGACAGGGCCACGCGAAACGTCACGATTCCCGGTCGACTCACCTACCGAGACTGGGCAGTCTACCGCATGGACTGGACTCCCGCGGATACGACGTGGTACATCAACGACCAGAATGTCGCTTCGATCGCCTTCCAGTCGCCGAGGGATCCCAGCATTCTCATGTTCAACTCGTGGAGCGACGGCGGAAGCTGGACCGGCAACATGACTGTGGGGAACGAGGCGTACCTGCACGTCCAGTGGATCGAGCTCGTCTACAATACCACGACGCCCGAAAACTCGAAGAGGGAGGAGGGTCAGTGTTACAATGTCTGCAGCATCGACGAGACAGAAACGGTGGGGACCCCTGTACTACTGCAGGGTGGCGCTTCGGGTTTGCTAGATCGGACGAGGGGCCTTGGTAGCGTCGTTTCCTGGATACCGTGGCTGGCAGTGGCGGCGATGATATTCTCGACATGATGACGCCTACGACTTACGATTAACGAATACATAGAGGAAATGTAAGGAAAAGAGGCAAAGGGCGCGATAGCTTTTGGAACAAATCTTTCGGCTGGGAGACCTGTAAATATTATGCGATTATAGCTGAATTTTATTATCGCAGAATAGGGGCCACTTGCTTAGTTATCAAGCCCTAGAGAACTGTAGACGCCCCATAATAACGTTGTTACGGGGCTCCCATATTATATATAAAGCTTTTTAGCTATTGTTCGTAAGAATAAAAATTATTTATAATAATTTATACTTTTTATACTTTATATAACCTTTTTTCGCGATTAATCTAATTATAATAATTATAAATTCGGTATTTTAATTACGTAAAATAATTACGGTTAAATTAATTATAACTTTTTATTTATTAATTTAAAACTTTATTATTTTTAAGATATTAAATAATTTTATTTTTATAAATATAATTTTTAAAAATTATTTTAATTAGTTTAATTAGTTTCTTTTTTTACGTTTTAACGCTTTTTCGCGTAATATTTAATACTTTATTAATCTAAATATATTTAACGTTAATTACTTTATAAACGTTTGCAAATCTTTTACGTTCGAAAAATATATTACGGAAATTAACGTTTAATTATAAAAATAATATACGAAAATTTTAATTACGTAACAGGATTTTTATATTAATTTCGATTAACGTAATTTTATTTTCGAAATTTTTAAAAAGTTATAAATTATAAATTTAAAAAAATAATATAAAATATATTTTAAACGTCTTATAATAAACATTTAAAAAAATTTACGGAAAGTTTTTAAAATTAACGTTAAATATATTAATATTTAAACGTAAATTAATATAACGGTAAAAAGTTAAAATTTTAAAAACATTTAATTATTTTAATTATTTTAAAAAAATATAATTTAAAATTTACTTAAAAAATTACAGAATTAAATTTTTTTAATTAAGTATTATTACGACGGTACGTAAAAAATACCGTAAAACCTTACCTTTAGTTAAGGTAAGCTATATAAAGTTTAATTAATAATACCGAATTTAGTTTATTATTTATATTTAAACGAAAACGTATAATTTTTAAAAAATTAAAAGTTTGTTTACGGCAAATTTTTTTTAAATATTATAATAAAGCATTTTGTATTAAATTAGGGCTAAAAAAAACTTTTTAACTTTATTCGAGATAATTTATTTAATAAATTTATTATAATTTTAAAAAAGTTAAAAGTTTAATTCTTAGCAATATATTACGAAAATAAATTACGGGCCGAAATTAAAAAATCCGGGTTTTTCGTGACATTAATACCGGAATTATTTTCCGAATTAGGATTAACGTTTTTATTTAATGAAAAATTTTTTTTTAAAAAAATTTAATAAAAAAATAATAAATATTTTTATTTTATTACGTTAGATAAGATTTATAAATAAAAGCTTATTAAATATGTTAATTTACGTTTTATAATTATAAAAATAACCGTTTATAAATTTTATTATTTTAAAAAGAATTAAAAAAAAAATTCGTAAATGTTTTAAATATAATAAGTAAAGGAAGTTTTGTAATAATTTTATAAATTTTTTTTGTAAAAAAATTTAATTCGGAATATTATAAAACGATTAACGTTTAAGAATAATATTAATATTAATGCGTAATTTGGTAATATTATAGTAACGTTAATTAAGTTTTATATTTTAAACGTTTTTAATTTTATTTTAAATATTTACGTTATTATTTATTTCAGTAAGTATTTTTTATTTTAATTTATTTTAATCGATAATTATAGGGCGAGGTATTTGATAAATATTAAAAATTTATTTATTTCCGATTTTTTTATATTTAATATTATAGAGTAAATAATAAAAGCGGGATTATTTTCGTTATCTATTAATAGTATAAAAAAATTTAAAAAAATATTATTTAAAGTTTTTAAAAAGTTATAATATAATTTTATCTTTAACGATATGGTAATAATAAAAGGTTTTTACGTTAATATCGTTTCGGAAATTTTATTTTGGAAGGTTAGGATTTGGTATTATAATTTGGATTATTTTTTAAGGAAAAAAAATTAATAAAAGTATTATTTTTATAAAATTCATTTAAATATATAATTTAATTTTTTTTAAATATAAACCGGTATTTTTTTATTTATGTATTTTATTAATAATTTCGTAAAGTTTAATAAACGTTTTAATATTTTCGATAATTAAAAAAAAAGGTTATAAAAATAATTAAGGGATTTTTCATATTTTTATAAAGGAATAAAGGATTTTTGGTATTTTAAGTTTAGGCATTTAGGATTTATAGCGTTAAGATTGTTCGTTAAAAACGTTAAAAACGTTGTTATAAACGGGATTATGCGTTTGAAATGTAAGGATTATGTTTATATGTACATTTTTTAAATAATTTTAAAGTATTTTTTTAAAGCTAAGTTTTTAAACCTTTTTAGCGTATTATATAGAATTATTTCGATTATTTTATAAGATTTAATAACTTCAAGTAATTTTTAATAATTAAAGATGAATATAATAGGAAATTTTTCGCTTTTTTAATAATTGATTGTACGAAAAAAACGGCGTTTCGTATTATTAAAAATTTCGAATATTAGGTATATAAATAATATAAATTTTTTATTTATAAAATTAAGTAAGATAATAATATTAAAACGATTATAATAAACGGATTTACGGATTATTAAATATAATATACCGAAAAAGGGATTAAGTTTAAGTTATTTTTTTTATATATTAAAGAATTTAAGGAAAAAAATAAGTAAATAAGTTAAAAGTTAATTAATAAAGTTTTTAAAATAAGGTTAGGAGTAAATCTTTTTAAAGATTTATGGCTTGAAGTAATAAAAGCGGTAATGTAGTTACATAATATAAACCCGAGTTACGCGTATAATTCTTTTTCGTTTAATAAGATATTTATTTATTGGTTTAAATAGTATTTTTGTTGGTATAATCCCGTTATTTTAAATACGATTACGGCAGATTTTAAACCCGATTGGTTTGGGATTTACGTATATAGCGCGTAAGCGTATCCGTTAATAAAAGATCGAGAAGCTAAAAAAAAAGGCGAATATAAAAATTGGAACCGAAAGTTTATATCGGTTATTTGGTAAGGTATCGAGTTTTTAATATTTATCGAATATAGGTATCCGAGTTTTATAAGGTTATTATTACGTATAATGTTATATTTGATAAAGAAATTTTTTATAAGTTAAAAAAAGAAAAAAAGGAAGTATTTGTTTTAGTTATAAGCCGGAAGTTTATAAATAAGTTGTATATTTCTGAAAAAGTGGACGAAAAAGATTTAGTGTTTGATATACTTAATGCCTAGAATAACCTTTATATTGATTATAATATTTTAAAGATTATAAATAATTTTGTGTTCGAATTAAAGGATTTAATAAGTAGTTAATTAAAGAGTTAGAATTTAGAGGTAAAGAAGCGTTAAGGTGAGGCTGGAATTAATCGTAAATTTTTAATTTTTAAAAATATTTTTGATTTGGATAATGAAATTTAGAGAAACGTTTAAAAAGAATAAGGTTTAATTATTTGTTAAAAGTATTAAATTTGCGGAATATCCGTAGGTTAATAACGAAAAAATTGGTACGGAAAAAGCCTTTTAGGAAGTATATTTAACGGGATTTATAAACGAATTAATTTATTTACATTTATTTAAAATTAAGTTCGGAATTTTAATAAATAAAAAAATAATTCGGTAATTAAAATTTTTTTATTTTTGTATTTTAAAATTTTAAAAAAATAAAAGAAAATAATTATAAATATTTATTCGAAAAAATAAAAGGTTACGGAAACGAAAAAACTTTAATAATACCGAAAACGATAACGTTTATTTAATAAACGTTATTATAATTTATAATAATAATAAAATAGGCTTAACTTTAAATCGAAATTAAAAGGATATTATTTATTTAGTTCCGTTATTATAATATATACCAAAATAAAAATATAAAAAATTATATATTTTTTATATAATAATTACGGTAAAAACGTTATAAAAATATGTTAAATGATCTAATATTATATTTAGTAAAATTAAGATTTATAAAAATTAATTAAAAATGAAACCGTTAAAATATTTAAAAAATTTCGAAAAACATTTTTTAAGTAACGTCTTTAAAAAAGACGTTAAGAGAAAAATTAAAGCGTTTATCGAATACGGTATATAAAAGGAAATACCGATTATATAGGTTAAGTTTAAGTTAAAATTTTTTAAATAGATATTTATATATAAATTTAATAAAAATGGTTAGTTAAAATGTTATAAATTATATATTTATATACGTAATAATTTTTAGGAAGCAAATTTAATTATTAATATATACGTTGTTACGTTTATAGTTAAATTTTTTAAAACGGCGATAATTATAATTATTAAATAAGACCTTAAAACCTGTTAATACGATATAAAAATAACTCTTTTAAACGTTTGTCGGAAAAAATAGGTTTTAATAATTTGCGTTTTTTTAAACGGCTTTAAAAAAAGCGGTATATATACAGAAATCGAAAAAGCTTTATATAAGTTTAAAAATTCGTTTTTATTATAATATTAAGAATTTTTTATTACATTATAAAAATTAGGGTTTATTTTATTTTTAAAAAAACCGTATTTATTTTACGACGAATAATGTACGTTTATTTTTATATTTTTCGTAAATAATTTATTATTTTTTTATTATCAAAATTATTAATTTATAATTAATAAGTTAATTTTTAAATAAAAAAAATATATAGATTTAAGAATTAAAATAAATTAAGTTGGTTTTTCGTTATTCGGATAATTTGTAATAAATTAAAAAGGTAAATTATTTTAATATATAATTTTTATATCGAAAAAATCGTTGTTTCTTTTGAGTTAATAAGTAATATTTATATGTCGTTAATTTTTTTAAGGATAAAAAAGTTTATTTTTAATAACGGAATAATTTTTAAAAAATAAATTAAAAAATATTAAAAGCACGTAAGCTTTATTTTATATATAGCAATAGTAATTCGTTTAAACGTAACTTTCGTTATATTTTTATTATTAAAGTTTTTGATTAATTTATTAATTAAATATTTTAAGGCCGTTAATAAGGTAATTCGTTACCTTTATTATACGGGTTTTTTTACGATCGTATACGGAGGTATAAGTAATAAAATTTAAGTTTTATTAATTATAAAAAATATATTATTTATTAATAATTTCGAAATACGGTAACTTTTTTAAGGTTATATTATAATCTTTTATAAAGAAATAATCGTATAAAAGGCGGTTTATTAAATAACGATAACGATTTTTATAATAAAGGTTAAATTATTTACGTTAAAGTATACGGTTAAAAAAGTTATAATTTTTAAACATTTATTTCGAAATTTAAAATTAAAACTAGGTTAAATTTAATTTTTTTTTATAATAATTAATAAACAATTAAATTAATAATTAAAAAAAACGAAAAAGTTATTATTTAATTACATTACGTCGATATATAAAATATATAGTTTCGTTAAAAATAAAGTTATAAATCATTTAACGTAATTTATTTATTTATTACGTAAATATTTGTTAACAATTTAATAAAAGCTTTTTTTAAATAATAATTTAAATAGTTTAAATTACTTTTTAATTTATAAAATTTGCAATATATAAATTTAGAAAATTATAAAAGTAAATAAATTATTTAAAACTTTATTAGGCTTAAAGTTCCGGAACAAACCCTCCTTAATTAAAAATTTATTATTATTATTATTATTATTATTATTATTATTATTATTATTATTATTATTATTATTATTATTATTATTATTATTATTATTATTATTATTATTATTAT